>CM038796.1:94894202-95003777 GCA_021764765.1 Vicia sativa | reverse complement strand
AGATATGTTAACCGGGTTTGTTTAACAACAGGAGCTGCAAGCGATCTTGGTGGTTATGGGAGCGTACTGCCCACTTCAAGGCCACGTCCAATTTCCGTTATATTGACATTAGCTGGAAGTGTAGGCATGGGTTTCTCCTTCCCATCCTCTATCAGGGTTGCATTGTACTGGTAAGGAATTGCTCTGGTAGAACTGTACGGAACAGGACCGGGTGGGCAAATCACCAAAGGAGATGTTGGAATGTTGGAACCATTGTACGCGATCTCCACATGCTCGGGTATGTTGAAACAAGGGATCACAACGTTTACTTCGGGATTTTCCGAGTTGATATCTGAGACTAAAAGCTCATGCAGAAAATGCCCTACCGTATTTACGTCATGGTCATCTCTATTTCTATAGATCTGTAAATCACCAATGTCTAGCAAATGCTGAATGTCTGTTCTTATGGTGGGACATCCTTGAATATCCTTGGAGCAAATGTTGCAGGCTGAGTAATCATGCTTAGTGAAAGCACTCATTGCACTGTATGCTTCATGGAGATGTACTAAGTTCCCTCTGACCAAGTTTACGTTTGTGACAAGGTACCTGTCTGTATTCCTTAGCATTAGATTCACTGAGTGTCCATTGTGACTGGGAAGTGGATTGGCTTGCACATTCGGACTTGTGTTTCTGAAGGAAAGAAGATTAGTTTTCACTAATCTCTCTGTACCTCTGCTTTCAACGCTATGCAATGCTCAAGGTCATGGCCTGGTGCCCCTTGGTGAAAAGGGCAGGTTACATCCGTTTTGTACCACCATGGCAATTTTTCAGGGACCGGAGGTGGTAACCTTGTCTGTATTAGATTCCTTTCTATCAGCGCAGGGTAGAGTTCTGTGTACGTCATGGGAATCGGGTCGAACTGAGTGACCCGAGGCGTACGGTTTTGATTCTTATACTGCTGAGCCTGTTGACGAGGCTGTTGAGTTTGTTGATTTTGTTGAAATTGCGGAGCAATTCCTGTGTTTATAGCGGGTGCTATGGCAGCTGCCTGTCGCTGTTGAATGACGTTCTTGTGTGGTTTCCCTCGGGATACCATTCCTACGTCGTGTTCTTTTTTCTTTGGGAAACTAGTCCCAACTTTTCTAGTTCCACGAGAAGATCCTACTTCCCTGGTTAGTCGTCCGATTCGAACCCCTTCTTCTAATCGCATTCCCATGCTCACCATCTCGGTGAAATCTCCGGGAGCGCTAGCGATCATTCGTTCGTAGTAGAATGGGCCAAGAGTGTTTAGGAATACCTTAGTCATCTCTTTCTCTTCCAAGGGCGGGTTGACTTGGGCAGCAATTTCCCTCCATCGTTGCGCATATTCCTTGAATGTCTCTCTTTCTTTTTGAGACATGGAGCGGAGTTGATCTCTATCAGGAGCCATATCCAAGTTAAATTTGTACTGCTGGGCAAAGGCTTTGCCTAGGTCGTTGAATGTTTGGATATTCGTGCTGTCTAAACCCATGTACCACTTCAGTGCGGCACCGGTGAGACTGTCCTGGAAGTAATGGATTAACAACTGATGATCATCGTTGTATGTGGACATTTTCCTGGCGTACATCGTGAGATGACTTTGAGGACAGGAGTTTCCTTTGTACTTTTCAAAGTCAGGGACTTTGAATTTTGCCGGTATCTTTACGCGAGGAACTAAGCACAGATCCTGGGCGTTTTTTTCCAAACAATTCTTTCCCTTGAATCGTTTTTATCTCAAGCTGCATTTTATGAAGCTGTTCCTGGAGATTCTCCATTGAACCACGCGAGTTCGCGTTATTTCCTGGAGTATGGTGAACTTCTTCGTCTGTGGTAGCGTGCACTATGGAAGTTGAGTTCAACATGATCGGTTGAGAAACCGACATTGCTACTTGTGGAAGAGTTATTCCACGTTGCGGAGTGAATGTAGCGTTTTGATGCAAAGTAGGTATTTCAAGCGAGGTTGTTTGAGAAGTCGGTTGGCGAACTCCGATGCCGAAGTTGAAAGGCATTCCCCATGGATAGCCTTCTGGCATTCTGAAAGGTGAACTACTGGCTGCGACAGCTGAAACTGGAGTAGTAGTATCCTCTGAAGTTGCTGCTTGATTTTGACTACTCGATGCTGCTTGTTGACTTTACGCTGTGGCAAGTGAGTTGACCAAGGACGTGAGTCTCTCCACTTCTTCTTGTAGCGTTGTTACTGTACTACGAAGTTCAACGTTCTCTTGCTCAAAGTTCTCCATTACTTTTCTTCTTTTTGATCTAGTATCGTACGTTCGAGTTGGCTGTGGACGCAGACGAGAAACTCTAAGACGCGACAGCTTGATGATCTTTTATTTTTCTGTGAAAGAAAACCAAGAGATCAGACTCTAAACTACAGACTCGATATGCAAAGTATGATGCATGATTATGTGTGTAAAGAAAGATTTCCAAAGAATTTATGCTAAAGAGATATTTATGGCAAATATTTGGATGGAAAACACACATTTTATTAATTATTGGAAGAAGATTACAACAATTACATATTGTTGGAGCATTGCTCACAAAAATGATAAAATAAAAATTACAAACTAAATTGAAACTAAATGTCTTCGTCAGATGACGATCCAAAGGCTTGATGCAGCTTCATCTTCAGGATTTCCTTCCCATAATGAGGTTTTAGTTCGGCTTTCTTTAGCTTCGTTGATGACTCTTCCACCGCGAGAGCGGATCGCTGGTTGTCATTTCCTCAAGCTTTCTTTTCCTTTCTTTGACGTATCTCTGGATTGCGTTATCCTTCTGGCGAATCTTTTCATCTTTCTCCATGAGCCATTCATCCTGGAAGTAGAGCGTCTTTTCATGATCTTTGACTTGCTTCTTGAGTTTTTCATTCTCAAGGTTAGCCTTAAGGATTTTGCTTTCCAAAGCTTCTTCTCAAACCTTATTTTGGTCAAGGCTTTTGGTATAGCTCGACGGGAAAACTTGTTGATTTGGAAGCAAATGAGAAATGGGATCCTCATAAGCGTAAGGCATCCGAAATTCTTCGCTTTTTCTTTACCCAAGAAGTGTAGGTTTCATGGCTACAATTCTTTCCCTTTTCTTTCCTTCGGATGTGATGCCAAGCTGATCATCCTAGCTTTCAATCCTGGGAATCCTCTCCTTCATGATAAATAGCTTTCACAGAAATCCAAGAGGTTTACCGAGTTTGTACATGACGCCTTGCCAGGAGGGTTGTAGTTGATTCCTCCTTCTGCCCAATGAGGTATGTTGGCAAATTCTCCACAGCTCTCAATGATTTCCATCTCATTGTTTGCCAAGGTATACCAATGGATATCGTCGTTTGTAAGAGACATGAGTCTCCTTGACCAATGCCACTCATCTTTGTTTTCGCGGAAGATAGGAGATTTAGGCAGATGTGAGGTAATCCATTTAAAAAACAGAGGTACACAACACACGATATTTCCGTCTCCTTGACGATTCCTATGATGAATGGAGAAGTACGTGTCACCAAGCAGGGTGGGAACGGATTTCCAATCAGAAAGATCCTTATGGCGTTGATATCAACGAAATTTGGGACGTTGGGAAACAACACCAATCCATAGAGGAGTAAAGCTAAAATAGCTTCAAAGGCTACCATACTACCGGCTTCCGAAAATTTAAGAGCCTTCTCCATTAGGAACTTTGAAGTCACCCAAGAGTTTTCCTCGTAGTTAGGTTTTTGTCTATCTCAGATTTTTTAAGTGAGTTATCGTTGCAATGACTGATGACTTGGGAATGGCTTCCAAACCATTGAAAGGCACTTTGTCTGATCCTGAGATACCTAGTATGTGTGCGTACTCTTCCAAAGTAGGCATCAATCGATAATCGTGGAAAGTGAACAATGATAGATCGATTGTAAACGAACGAAAGTTTTGAGAAGTCCTTCATCAACGTTAGTGTTCGTAAGAGTTAAAAGAGTTCCATAGCGTTTTCAAATCCGAGGGATCTTCTACCAAGGATGCTAACTCTTTCAACTTTCCTACGTCAGGAATTCTAAAACTGTATCTCTTGGTGAATCTTCCTCTGACGTCCATCACTCTAACCTAAAATATTTTACAAAGAAAAATCTCTAAATTCTTTGGAAATGGGAAGAGAAATGAAGTTTTTTTTTTGAATGAATGAATGAATGCATGAATGGCAAACATGGTTAGTAGTTATTCACACAACAAGCGCTCAAGTCACGAGCATGAGGCCAACGATAAGAACCAACGTGGGAAATGTTCTAAGGGCTTATTCACCTGTAAAACGGGTTCTACTGATAATACAGGCTCAACATTCCTCTTCAAAACGTTATTTGATTTGTTGAATACTCGATGGTCCAATAATATTTTCAAGAGAAACTCGCCTGATCGTAGTCTCGCATGACAATTATTCTAGGCTTACACCCGAATAATCTCTGCACTACATCCTAATGGCCTGGATGGGTTATGTGTTCTAGCCCACTCACCTCTTAAGTTTCTCGAAAAAAGCGTTCGCAATTACTTGCTAAACACAATACCTCAAGACAACCTCCATCGAGCGGGAGATATTAACTTCATAAGCATTGAACGCCACGATTAATACCTCCACCTAGATCTTAAAATGTTTCTTAAACCGGTTAGATTTTTTCCATCGATGAAATCGCGAAACACATAGTAAAGAAAAACAAACATATGCACAATATGAAAGCTTATCCCCTTTTTTTCTTTTTTTTTTTGAAAAAAAAAGCTTGGTGCTCTCGGGCAGAGTCACGCGTTTTTTTTTTGAAAATCAAAATTTCAGCGTTCTCCCCAGCAGAGTCGCCATTTTTCCTGTTCGCGCTAAAAGGTGACGCGCTAGAGGAATTTGAAAATGAATTCAGATCCTCTGGAACGAAACGATTTAATCTTTTGATTTGTTTATAAAGATGCCGCGAGCATCAAGCTTTATTATTTTCAACACAAGAAAGATGATTTAATGATTATGAAAAAGGGGAAAGCTGAAATACCCTCAATTGATATTAGTATGCGTAACGACTAGCGCAAACTAGACGCAACGCATTGGGGAGATTCTGAGTAAGGGGGATTGTTATATAAAGGAACAGATGGAGCATCCTAAATATATATGGTTATCCATAGCATTTTATATATGAATATGTTTGATATGTTTGTGTGTTTTAATTGCTATTTCTATGATTGGGAAAGTTTCTCCTTTGGGATTTTAAGAATGATGATTATGGGTTTCTAGGTTTGTTATTATTGTGCTCGCAAAGATCTGTGGATCTTCTGCATACATATCCCCTAGTGGGAATCAGAGCATTTGTAGCTCGGATCTACAGGGTTCTATGGTTTATTTGGTCTGAGAGAGATAGAAATTTGCTCGCCAAGGATGAGACCTTGTGCCTACGTATTCTAAAAAGGATGTTGAGAAATTCAGAGCAATCGTAGTTCCCACTTATGCTAGTGGGAAGCAACGGGATGTTAGTAAGAGACAGATAAATGTCATCTTAATGAAAAATGTATCTAATCTATTTCATCACATACATTTTTGAAAATGGTGATTGATAAAAAATCTTTCATCGTAAGTTATAGGTGTTTTGCTTGAGTGTACAAGCGTTACCACTTACATGTTTAAGAAAGAAGTTTGAAAATGATTGAATCTTTTAACTGTAAGCATTGGGTGTTTTGCTTGAGTGTACAAGCGTTACCACTTACAATTAATAGATGTTTTTGTTTGAAAAAAGAGTTTGATTTGAAAAAGTTGTTTGAAAAGTTTTTTTGACTCTATGTGATGTGATAGATGAGATACTTCTTCCATAGAGATGATAGACGTCTAAATCTCTAGGAGAAATGGATTGGATTAAAGGGATGCTTTTAAGAAGCCCGTGGGTCCTTGTATTGTAAGCCCAAGAGGAGGCTTTCCGAGGGTCATCGAGGGTCCTTGTATGAAGCTCAAGAGGAAGCTATAGGGTATGGCTGGCTTTGTGTTAAAAGGGATTTCACCGAGAAACCATCCTTTTGGAATTAAGAGCAATTTCACCGGGAAATTTTACTCTCTGGGGATTTGAAAGTGATTTCACAGAGAAACCATCCTTTCAGGGTTCTATCTTAACGTGGGTGATTCTTTGTATTGAAAGCCCAATAGGAGGCTGTCAAGAGACTTCCTGTCTCTTTCATTGTATGATGCCCAAGAGAAGGCTAAACTCAATGAGGAGTTCTTTTGAACGAAGCCCAAGAGGAGGCTGACTCAACAGGGGAGTGGTGTCTTATATGAAGCCTAAGCGGAGGCTAAACTCAGATGAATGAGTTTTCTTATATGAAGCCTAAGAGGAGGCTGACTCATGCCGGGGATGAGTTGTCTTGTATAAAGCCCAAGCGGAGGCTAATTCATGCTGGGGAGCCTATTGGTTAGACTAATTGTTATGTTAATAACCGAACAGTTATATAAACAAGTGTGTGTGTGATATGTATTCACAGGAGTTTATGAAGGAAATATAAACAATGTATGATGTTTATTTACAAATAATATAAACAAGTGTCTGTGAAACGAACGTTTGAAAACGAGCGTAACTTGATTATTTACAAGTTTGAACTGTGTACAAGGAATTGAATATGTACACGAACGAGTTTTTATGTACAGATCAGGTGGATGTACATAGGAGGGTTGGGACTTACACCGTAAGGGAGGCCCATTGGTTTGAAAGCAGTTTCACAGGGAATAATGCTCCTTTCAATACCAATGGTATTTAGGGTATATACAGATGAAACGGACACGAGCGATCGAAGTTTATCTGTGCTTAAGTATTTTCAAAAAGTATCTGTGTTATGTACAGATAAAAGTTTGTATGAAAGAATTTGATATGTACAAGGAAAAGATGAATGTACATAAAAGAATGTTGGTTTGTGTATACACAAGTGTAATGAAAACAAACGATCAGAGTTTGTCTGTACTTGAGTATAAAAAAGTATTTGTATTATGTACAGATGAAGATTTGTATGTATCTGAAGAGAGTTTAATATGTACAAGGAAATATTATGTACATAAAAGAATGTTATGGGACTTACACCGTGAGGGAGGCCCATGATCGATTGAAAATTCGAGAGAAAACGAATTCGGGTTTATCGTTTAAATCGGATCGATCATGGTAAAAGATGTAAGTTTGATGAAAAGTTTTGAAGAATGTTTTTGAAAGTGTTTTTGAGATGTGAGGTTTATTTATGAAAAGTTTTGAAAAGAAATCGGAAGTCGAAAACTTGAAAAATTCACCTTAAAAGGAGGTTTGAAAAAGTGTTCAGAACGTCGTTTTCGGCTCGATTAAAATTTAATCAGATGAAAGTTTCTTCTGAAAATTTTTGCACTATCTCAAAATAGATGTATTTATTGACAAGTGCTTAAAAAATCATCTCAACATGAGAAGTTTTGATTGGTCAAAAAATTGTCAAAGTTTTGTAAAAAAAACATGAAAATATGACAAGTTATAAAAAGAATGGTCTTGAGAGGGATTGAACCCATGACCATATGGGTGACCACGTGGCAGAAAGGACTTAAGAGCAAGCAGACAACCACTAGACCAAACGCGTCTTTGTGTTAGTGAATTAGAAGCACTTAAATATATTTTATTTTGAAAATTTAAATTGGAAAGAACACAAGAACACGCGCGCAGTGTTCTTCATGGTTTTGATTCCCAGATTCTTCAAACCCAACTAGAATCCTTGTTTCTCAATGAAATTTAATGAAGTAAAAAACAAAATTGCTCGGTTTTGGACAAGGATTACAGCGGTGTATGTTAATTGTATTAATTTTAAGCCTAACGCGTTTGGATTTCTGGGAACACGAAGAACCCTAGAATCTAAGAATTCAAATTAAATGATGCACAATTTATGATTCTTTGATTTTATTGAGGGTTAATGATCATTGTAGGTGCAGAAACAAAACGACCGTGAGTTTTTTTCAATTGGTGCACAAAATCATAGAGTTCTAAGTTTGAGTTCTGACCTGTGAAAGTGGAGATCGAAGACGATGCAAACGTGTTTTAACTGTTTTCGATTGTGTGAGCTTCAACGGCATGTAAGGAAGTCTGGAAATGATCTGCTTGCCTTGAATCCTTCCTAATCAACCCACCAAGTCCACCGCATTCAAAATGGCAACTGGATTTTGATGTAAATCGTGTTACAGTTAGATGTTAATGGCCTGGATCATATACATGAGGCATGGTGATGATGTTTGAGTCATTGGAACAACAATTGCTCAAGCCAAACTAACAATTCGATTCATAAGGCGTTTGAAGTTTGAAAAATGAAATGAAATCTGATTTTTGCTTGATTTCAGTTTGATTTTAAGTTATGGACAAGTTTGATAATGATATTGAAGCATGTTAGACACCACATTTTAACATGTTTTCAACTGTTTTTCAAAAATGAAATAATTCTCCAATTTGCACTATGTTGCTTAATTTTCAAGAAAGAAGAATGAAAGCATGGATTTGTGATGCTTTGGTGTGAATTGAACTTGAATTTGTGAGCTATTTATAGGCAACAAGTTCTGAAAATGTTAGGCAACAAGTACAAGCCAATTGGTGATTCAAAGAAAGCTTAAGGGGTAAGAAAGACAATTGCCAAAAAAGGAAACTTCCTTTTTTCACCATGTGCTCAATTTTTACAATTTGATCCAATCCTCTCAATTATCACCTCTAACTAATATTTATCAGTTTGATGACTCATTTGGCATGGTTAGATTGCTTCTAGATGAAGAAACACAAAATGACCTATAATTTGATGTTTTGAATTTTGAAAAATCAAGTTTCATGGAGCCTTATATTTCAATTTCAAAAGTATAGCTAGACTCCATGGATTTGAGAGTTCTTGGACATTTTGGAAAGAGTTTTCCACAAGCTACAACTTTCATGTTTTGAGTTTTTTCAAATTCAAATTGGAACTTGGTGAAAAATGGCATGAAGTTTGGAAAAATGAGAAATTTCAACACTTAGAAAATTTTCTAAGTATGAAAACTTTTGACTTTTTGTTGACTTTTCCAAATTCTTTGATTTTTCATGATCATGATGGATCATTTGAAGTATTTTGATGATGGAAAAAGTTTTGTTTTGAAAAAGTTGACTAAAAGTCATAGTTTGACTTTTCTAAGCAGATGAAAATTCATCAGCTGCTTCAGAAATTGACTGATGAAGTCTGTGAACTTTTGGGATGTTTTGAATCCAGAAATTAGGTCAAGATGTTGTATCTAAGATAGAATGACCAATCCCTATCCAAAAAAGTCATTTCTTGCTCAAAAAGTCAGAGAAAACTCATGCTCGACCAAAACCCTAATTGGTCGATCCTTGATTGTTCTGTGAGAAGATTGGATATCTGATGATTAGAGGTTGATGATTTGATCAAGATAGATCAAATGAAGTGAGGAGAACTCAAACCCTAATTGGTTTCCTCTTGAATCAGATGAAAATCTGATGAAACCCTAATTTTGACCTGTGAATGCTACACCCGATTAATCCTATTCTGGACTGTTAGTTATGCAATGATGCAAATGTGAGGTGGTATATTAGGTCAAAAATTGGGGTATGACACCTACCAATCATAATTGGTATCTGACACCCTAATCACTTCAGACCTACCATCTGACACAATCTGACACCCATAGGGATACATCCATGGAAACCTAGAAATTTACAAACTAAGATCTCCTAACATACTATGATCTATAATATCAAAATCAAAACCTATAATAAGCAATAATCAATCGAAATCACCCCTTACCTTGTGGGTTCTTCGAATTCTGACACTTCTAGGTTTTCTTCCTTCTTTCTCCTCTTCTCAACTTCACGTATCTTGTTTCTCCAAAAAGAAAATGATTCTATTTTCCTTCTTTCTTTATTTTATTCCTTTTAATCATAAATAAAATAAATATTACTTCTCTTCCCCAATTAATTCCATCATTTAATCTTAATAATTCAATATATTAATAAATTATGTTCCAAATTAATTTAATAATTTAAAAATCATAATTATTTAATTACCGAATTATTTCGGGGTGTCACAACTCCCCCCAACTTAAAAGAGTTTTCGTCCTCGAAAACATACCTCAGACGAATAGTTCGGGGATACGAGTCCTTCATCTGACTCTCCATTTCCCAAGTGACATTTCCATCAGCTGGTCCTCCCCAAGCCACTCTTACCAATGCAATCTCTTTGCCTCGCAACTGTTTCAACTTCCGATCCTCAATCCTCGTAGGCACCGCTTCCACATGCAAATTCTCTCGTACCTGTATATCATCTACCCGAATCTCATGAGACGGATCAGCAATGTACTTCCTCAACTGAGACACATGAAAAACATCATGCAGATTCGCAAGTGACGGCGGCAAAGCAATCTGATATGCACCCTTCCCAACTCTTTTGGTAATCTGAAAAGGACCAATAAATCGTGGAGTCAACTTCCTTGACTTCAAAGCTCGACCAATACCAGTCATCGGAGTAACTCGCATAAACACATGCTCTCCTTCACTGAACTCAAGGTCTTTCCTCCTCTTATCATGATAACTTTTCTGACGACTCTGAGAAGTCCTCATCTTCTCCTGAATCATCTTAATCTTTTCCGAAGTTTGTTGAACAATCTCTGGTCCAATCACAACACTCTCTCCGGTTTCATACCAACACAATGGGGTCCGACACCTCCTACCATACAATGCCTCAAACGGAGCCATACCAATACTCGAGTGAAAGCTATTGTTGTAGGTAAATTCAATCAATGGTAGATAACTATCCCAAGCTCCACCCTTCTCTAACACACAAGCTCTCAGCAAATCTTCCAACGACTGAATCGTTCTTTCCGTCTGACCATCTGTTTGCGGATGATAAGCGGAACTCAAACGCAACTTAGTACCCAAAGCTTCTTGCACCTGTCCTAACTTAGATGTAAACCTCGGATCTCGATCCGACACAATACTAGAAGGAATACCGCAAGCTTACAATCCTTTCGACATACACCGCCAACCTCTCCATCGGATAATCCATCCTCATCGGAATGAAATGAGCAGATTTTGTTAACCTATCCACAATCACCCAGATAGAATCACAATTCTTAGCTTTCCTCGGCAAACCAGACACAAAATCCATCGAGATTCCATCCCACTTCCATTCTGGAACAAATAACGGTTCCATCAATCCTGATGGTTTCTGATGCTCGATTTTCGACTTCTGACAAACCAAACAAGCATACACAAACTCAGCAATCTCCTTTTTCATTCCCGGCCACCAAAACAACTTTTTCAAATCATGGTACATTTTAGTAGCACCGGGATGAATACTCAACCCGCTACGATGCCCTTCTTCCAAAATACTCTTCCTTATCTCGGCAACATCCGGAACACACACCCGATCACCGAATCTCATAACACCATTCTTGTCAATTCGGAACTCGCCTCCTTGACCTTGGTTGATCAATGTCAACTTATCAACTAAACCAACATCAGATTTCTGTCCATTTCTAATCTCTTCCAGGATACCACTAGTCAGCTTCAACATACCCAATTTCACACTATTCAGAGTAGTTTCACAAACCAAACTTAGATCTCTGAACTGCTCAACCAAATCTAACTCACAGACTATCAACATCGACATATGCAAGGACTTCCTACTCAAAGCATCTGCAACCACGTTTGCTTTACCAGGATGGTAATTCAAACCGAAATCATAGTCCTTTAGGAACTCTAGCCATCTTCTCTGCCTCATGTTCAACTCTTTCTGATCGAAAAGGTACTTCCAGCTCTTGTGATCACTGAATACCTCAAACCGGGAACCATATAAATAATGTCTCCACAACTTCAAAACAAACACAACAGCCGCCAACTCCAAATCATGAGTCGGATAATTCCCTTTCATGCACTTTCAATTGTCTCGAAGCATAGGCCACCACCTGCTTATCTTGCATCAACACACCACCCAATCCCATTAATGATGCGTCACAATACACCACAAAAGACTTAGTCGGATCTGGGCAAAACCAAGATTGGAGCACTTGTCAACCTCCTCTTCAGCTCTTGAAATCCTTTCTCACATTCAACATCCCAAACAAATATATGACCCTTCCTGGTCAACTTAGTCAATGGCAACGCTAGTTTGGAAAATCCTTCAATAAATTTCCGGTAATAACCTGCAAGGCCCAGAAAACTACGGATCTCAGAAGCATTCTTCGGAGCTTCCCACTGAGATACTGCTTCTACCTTCGTAGGATCCACAACAATCCCATTCTTGGAAATTACATGACCAAGAAAACTCACTTCCTCTAACCAGAATTCACACTTGGACAATTTTGCATAAAGCTTCTTCTCTTTCAACAATTCCAACACAACTCTGAGATGTTCTACATGCTCCTCATCGCCAATAAATTTGAATATCATCAATGAACACTACTACGAACTTGTCAAGATATGGATGAAATATCCTGTTCATATACTCCATGAAAACACAAGGTGCATTAGTAACTCCAAACGGCATAATGTAATATTCATAATTTCCATACCTCATTCTAAATGCGTCAATGTCCTCGACTTCACACGAATCGATGATATCCGATCTCGATCAATCTTACTGAATACACAAGCTCCAACGAGTTGTCCATCAAATCATCAATCCTCGGCAAAGGATACCGATTCTTGATTGTAACTTTATTCAACTGTCGGTAGTCAACACATAACCTCATTGAACCTTCCTTCTTCTTAACCAATAACACCGGAGCACCCCACTAAACACTCGGACGAATAAACTTCTTCTCAAGCAATTCTTCTAACTGCTTCTTCAGTTCAGCTAATTCAGATGCCGACATGCGATAAGGCGCCATCGACACCGGACTAGTTCCAGGAATCAGATCTATAGTAAATTCTACCTCTCTCTCAGGTGGTAATTCACTAACGTCTTCCGGAAACACCTCTGGAAATTCATTCACCACTGGAAATCCATCACCTTTTGCTTTTCCCTCCGCTTCTATTGCAGAATACAACATAAACACCACAGCACCATCCTTCACAGCTAGGTTCATCTGTTTAACTGACATAATCTCACTTTCGACCTTAACCTCTTCAGGAAAAATGACCGTCCTCTCAAAACCGTCTTCTTATTTTCTGGTTTTGCATACTTGCTGTTTATATTTTTCTTTCCTATTTCCATCTCCATTTCTATTACATAACATACCATACTACTAACAACAACACCCATATTCTCTACATCAAATTCAACTCTTCTAAACATTCCAACAATCACTAAACAAAACCCTTTAAATCAATCATCAATTTTTCCCCAAATTCAAAAATACAATCATCAAAACCTAATCATATGAGATAGAGAAATCAAACCCATTACCTCACAAGCTTGGATGATTCAAGATGCTCCAACAAAACCCCAAATCCATGCTAGCTCTTGCTCCTCTTCTTCTTCTTCTTCTTTCCAAAACCCTTTCTTTTTCCTCTCAAGTTTCTATTTTGTTTTGTGTTCACAATGGAAGGAAAAGGAAAGTAAAATGGTTTTTATAACTTGTTTTCTTACTAGCATCCAAGTTCTCATGTTTGGTTTTGGTATAAATGAATGGAAGGAAAATGAGGAGAAATGGTTCTTATAATGGTATTTTCCTTACTAGTAAGCCAAGGGGTGAAAAACCCAATTCTCATCAATTACTCCTCACACCCCTAACCAATTCTTATAATTTAACACACTAATAATATCTACTAATATTATTTATTCAATCAATTAAAACAATATCGGGGAATTAAATTTCGGATCCGAATAATGTTTTACCGAACCGAACAGAATAAAACCCGGACCGAACAAAACGTCGCCAGATAAATTAATAGATATATTAATTAATATGAATATTCTCGTCGCAAGATAAATATCGATCGGTAATTCGAAAATAGTTATATAATATAATATTAATTAAAAACGGGCGTTACAACTCTCCCCCACTTATAAACTTTTCGTCCTCGAAATTTCGACCAAAACGAACGAAACGGGACATGCCTAAGCATTCGTCCACCAAATCCTCGCGTCAATTAAACAACATACTAAATACACCAAACACAAGGGTATCTCCCCAACCACAACGTCTAGACAAGAACAACCATGCCGAGATGCAAAGCCCATACAATGCACTCGACAACCAACTAACACCCAACAACTAAACAAGCCGTAAACACACCGGTTCACTCAAGAACCAAACAAACAAGATCGATACTATCCTAACGTCTCAACCATAGAATTAGTCATACACTCGAACCGACACCTCAGAAACGAGTCACCAAAGATAGGAACATAAAGTCCCACGACACAACACCGACATCATCGTTAAAATGAAAACAACAAATTGGTTATACAAACCAAAACAGAAACAATCAGAAAGGATAAAACCACGCGTGCTACGCAAACACGAAAAAGAGATGCCTTCATTCACGCATAAGCACGAACTCAAGAATCACACTAGCAGCTATCGCTTTCATTCCAGAAAATCACAAGGTCACATCACCCTTGTAGATCAGTAACGTACCACCCTTGAACAATAACAAGTTACCCAAACATAGCAGAACAACAATACACTACTCACTAGTCCAAATCCAACAATCTCGCATACTCACTAACAATTCAATGCTCGATATCTAACCCATGTTGCGTCACTTAATGCATAAGATGCCAACCGTAAAACAACTTGGTTAATTCCTCAACTTCACAATTAATCAGAATGGACACGTTCAAAGCGTACCCCCCATCAAGACACCTCGCAACATCCGCTTCATCAACTCGAAGAATCACTCTTTCATTCTCGATTAATCAACGTCCATTGATCCTCTAAAATATACGACATCATTTGACCTCTTCAAATATTGTCCAAATATTCACTTGTGAACTTCGACGTATATACTGGACTTCAACGAAGTCTCCTCTTATAACAATTCCCAAATTATGTAAAAAGTAATCACCATCCTTGCATCGTCGCAACGATCAATACACAGTTCTTACTCGAAACACCTTTCATCACTTTCAATCTTTTAAAGTGGCAATTCAAACCAAAACACTCTCTCAAGAACTCCTCCTATCAACGTCGTCTCATACTTCTGAAATTACAATACAGACTGGGCTTAGAACCATAACATAAACTTTATGGAATCCAATACGAACACCGCCGCGACCAACTTAAGTCACAGATAGAACATTCTCCTTTATGAAACATCAATCATCTTAAGGTACCTGTGGCTACCAAACCGTCACAAAATTCTTTACCGACAAGACTTATCTTAGTCACAAACTAATAATCCACCACGACTATTAGTATCTAATGAAATCCATATGATAGTAGTGAACAAATCCTCAATAACCTTCTAAACTTAAATTTCAACAAGTGTCCCAAAACAAACATGCAACATTCTGCAAAATAACAAATCCCAAATCAGATATTCTTGGTTTATCCGCGATATCAACACACTAAGCTCAACAACAGATGAAGTCTCTTTATAGATCGTACTCAAACTTAAATTATCTTCAACAATTCCAATCTCCCCGTCGTTAACATCTACACCTCTAAAATTTCAAATGAGCACAACCGCCTCAAACTCTAACTCACGCGTCCGACAAATCAAACTGTTCCAAGGTAGTAATACACTTTCTCCACTCTACGTCGAAATACATCTCAAGTCCAAAATGAAATATCATAATACACCACACAAGGTTCTTCGGTACAAAACAAGACCAAACCCAAAGCATTCGCTAAACTTTCCACTGGCTCAAACAAATTCGCTTCTCATTGCGACTCAACCAGCTCGAGTCAAAGCACTCACGATCAATACCAACTTGTAAAAAGATCTTCCATCAAACTCACAAACTAACCATCCAAAACAAAGGAACTTCTAAGCTCAGAAATAACCCCTTGAAGTCTTCTACAGGATACAAAATAAATCTTCGCGGAACCGTCCAAAATATCACCGTCTAAGTCACTTACTTAAAGCACTCACGTCCAACAGTTCGAGACTCTATCTTTTAGAACACTCAACATGCACTGGTCTAACTTCACTACTGATAACGCAACGCTCAGATGCTTGCCATTATTCCTTAACTTGACGTGAACCAAATAACATCTATCAACACGAAATAACTCTTACAGCTACTCATGAGAGTACCGTCTGAACATTCCAAAATCACACCTGACGCATTAGTCACACCAATGACCTCAACAAATACTCTCCAGGACCATACACTATCTTGAAAAGCATTGTCTAAACATCTTCAGTTCATACACTAACCCGTAGACAGCCAAACTTCGCATCGATCTCACTAAACACAAAAACTCCAAATGACTTATCTATCCAACATCAGTCCTCAGAAGTAGATACTTTTCCTCGACATCCACTTTGTTCCTTTGTCCGAAAACGAAGCATCAACTTAAGGGACCTTCGCTCTTCTCGAACAACACAACGGTAGCACTCCACGGTGACCTGCTCGAATAAACAAACTCTGCTCAAACCAATCCTCAAGTTGACTTTTCAACTCTAATCTAGAAGCAGACGTCCCTTAAGGATGCCTCGAATCACAACCAATTCCAGAAACTAAATCCATCAAAAACTTCACCTCGCACTACGGCGGTACTTCACCCACATCTTCACAAAAGGCTTCGGAAGAAACACAACAAGAAGCTCGCTTGCCAAAATCTTGTTTCTCATCAAAATCCAGATTCGCCTACAACTCAAGTAACCATGCACCACCTTGTGCCAACACATCTGCTTCATACACTATTAAGTTGGCAAGACAAGTCTATCCCAACCAACACAATTCCCGACTACTATCAACAAGAGATTAAGGATGATCAGTCCCTCAATTTGTCAATAGACAGTCGACAATCATGATGGTGACATAAACCATCTTTACCAAACTACAACAACGTCTTCAAACTTACACTTCAAGTTACCGAAGTGTAACACTGCTTGAGGCTCCATCCTAAGCCACAAGCGCCACCAAGAAGTAAAACTTCTCCCCCACTTGTTTCAAACTCATCTCTGCAGACAAACAATTTGAAACAAACAAGTACCGACAGTGTTTCACACACATGTCGCATACAACAGGATTAAACACACTAATAACTAGGTCGACATACCGACCTGCTCTGATACCACTAATGTAACACCCCAATATTACCCAAAGTTTTATATGCAAAATCAGAGTAATTTAAAATTTCATAAATTCAATACTGAGGCATCACACCTTCAAAACCAAATTACTTTAAACAGTTTGTTTTAAAGTCTACATCTTGGATACATAGTGTCATACCCCAAAATTTTCCCTCTTACTTCTCAAGGCATTCCACATATCCCTACTCAAGGATTCCTCAAGGGTTAATCAAACAAACCCTCTCCTAGACAATCAACCCAAACTAGGGTTTAGCAATTCCCAGATCAAGATAGGTTCTCAACACCTCCAATGGTCATCATGCCTCCTCATATGCTTCAAAGAATCTCCATGACAAGATTCAAGCCTCACAGGTCAACTTTCCTCAGACAATTGCTCAGATGGTTGAAAATCAGTTGTATTGGACAAAAAGTCAACTGTGGTCAACATACAGTCAAACTTCATGATTTTTGGTCAACATCCTCATTTTGAAGTGATATTCATCATTTGATCAAGGGTTGATCATGATTCATCAAGAAAACTCAAGACTTGCTCAAAAGTCAAACTTTCCAAATTAGGGTTTTCTAGTGAAAAGTCAACTGAACTTTGACTGATCATAACTTTCTCATACTTTGTCAGAAAATTTTCCACCACCTCTCATTTTGATGAAAATTCAATTCTCTACAACTTCATGTCTCACAAGTGTCATACCCCAAAATTTTCCCTCCATCTTCTCAAAAGATTTCATACCTCCATACTCAAGGATTCCTCAAGAGTTGATCAGACAAACTCTCTCTTAGACAATCAACCCAAACTAGGGTTTGGTATCTCTCAAGTCAAGATGAGTTTCCAATACCTCCAATGGTCTTCATGCCTCCTCATATGCTTCAGAGATTCTCCATGTCAAGTTTCAAGCCTCACAAGTCAAGTTTCCTCAGGCAATTGCTCAGATGGTTGAAAATCGGGTGTATTGGACAAAAAGTCAACTATGGTCAACATACAATCAAACTTCATAATTTTTGGTCAACATCCTCATTTTGAAGTTACATTCATCATTTGATCAAGGGTTGATCATGATTCATCAAGAAAACTCAAGATTTGCTCAAAAGTCAAACTTTCTAAATTAGGGTTTCTAGATGAAAAGTCAACTGAACTTTGACTGATCATAACTTTCATACTTTCTCGTAAATTTTCCCACCAAAGCTCATTTTGAAGGAAATTCAATTCTCTACAACTTCATGTCTCACAAGAATGTCCAAAAATGCTTCATTTGAGAGGTATAGCTCAAAACATTACAGGTCATTTTCAAAGTCAACAAAAAGTCAACTTTTTGTTTTGAAGATATATTGAGCATGGTAACTCCAAATGATATGAGACCAAAGACATTGGTTAGAGGACTCTTAGAGCTTTCCAAAAAGTCCAAGAACACTCAAAAATGTGGAAAATTGAGCAAGTTACACCATTCACAAGTTGGGCAATTTTGAAGAATGCACAAAGAGAGATACTTCAAAAATCAAATCTTTGCAAATGGGCCTACTTTTTCTTCATCCTAACTTGTTCCTCATGCAATTAGGAATGTCCAAGCCCAATGCCACGAATTTTTGATTTATTTTTCTATTTAATTTGTAATTTATTCATTTAAATGCAAATTAAATCTTAAAATAAATTATAAAATCAAAATTAATTGGAAGATTGATTTTTATTGCTTTCTTGTGATCCAATCAACCCATAAATGCCAGCAATTTCGAAATTAGATCAAATTTGGCAAGATTGGATTGAAATTGGACAAAATTTGAAAAGTTGATTTCATGAGAATATCAAATTTGATTTCCATTGAATGTTGATCAATTCTTTCCAAATTCAATCCCAAATTCATCCAGCATATATACTTGATGCATACCTATCAAGAAGAGAGGAAAAAATTGGCTCAGAAACCCTATTCTCAAAGTGAAAAAATCGTGTTCTTGAAGCAATTGGCAATCTTTCCTACAGCCGTTTTCAATCAATTTTAAGGTGTCAAACACATTCCTTGATACCCCAGGAGTGATTCCAGATACTCACATTGCCAAAAAACATCCAGAATCAAGAAATACGATTTCGGTTTGTTCTTGTTTTTTTCAAAATTCGAATTCTGTTATTCATGCATTGTTGATGTGTTTTGTTGTTGTTTTCGTGCTTAGAACAAGGTTTGCAAGCTTTCTGGGTCATTCAATTGGATTTTCGTGGCCTGGAGCGTGATATGCCATGATTAGGGTTTCAGGTCACGATTTAGGGTTTCTTTAAATAGGACAAATTGGACCAAACCGATGCCACCAGGATGATCAGTGGACCAAGACGAATCGATCCATGGCCTTAGATATAATTTATATTACGTATATTGTGTTTTCCATTTTGCCAGGGCTTGTAGCGTCGAAGAAAGGCCGACGCAAAATTCCCAGGATTCAAATGAAGACGATGATGTTCTTGGCGCGGAAACGAGACCATACGAAGGCGACGCGTGTATTCCACTTACTCCAATTTCCAAACAGTAGTGCGCGTTGGTTCAGTTGGTCAGCGTGTTGATTTTCAGAGTTTGAGGCCAATGACTCCAGTTCGATCCCTGGCCATGACATTCTTTTTTACAAGTTTGCAAACTTGTATTTTCTAACATATTTTCATATTTTCTTTTATTTTAATATTTTCCATTCATTTTAATTTCTTTTCTATATTTTATTTCTGCATTAAAAAATTACCAAAAACTATTTTTCTTTTTACATTATTTTCATAAAGATGTTTATTTAATTTAATGAATTTAAAAAACATAATTTTTGCATGCATATTTATTTTATTTATATTTTTGCATTTAATTCACTTTTAATTGCATTTTAATTATTAATTTTTTTCCAAAAAAATCCCAAAAAATTATTTTAATTTATTTATCCTATTTCCAGCCTATATTAATTTTCTCACATTAAAAATTGCATTTTTTCTAACATTTTCTCTTATCCCGTTTTCATCATATTTCCCGATTTTCTTATTCTTTCACAGGTTGCTCCGATTCGGACGTTTTCTTTTTATCATTCTATTTTTTCCAATAATGTAATTGTTCATGGGTTGTAATAGTTTAATCTAGGGTTTTATTTTCCGCAAGTTTAAATTATGTATCTACCCCAAAGCCATGTAATAGCGTAGGATTTTACATTTCCGCATTTTACATTCCGCATTTTACTTTCCGCACCCTATAAATTGCTAGTAACTAGGCGTGTATGGCAAGACTAAAATTGAACATAGCCCACTAATTTTCAAGATAACATATTCTGAATTCAACACACTTCTTCACACACGCACCCCTTAGGGTAATTCTCTCTCGATGCCTTTCGAGTTCAAATGGTCATGTCCCTCGAACGTAGAGGTATCCTAGCACCGTTGCCTTCAAACAAATCATCATAGTCCCTTCGATACAAAGATCATAAGACCCACGATGTCGCCTCCGAATACATGATCTTGACCCTCGATTGTCGCCTACGAAAAATGATGATAGTCCCTTCGAATATGCTAGGATACCTCCTACAAGTTGCCTTCGATGACCATCCGATGTCCCTTCGAATGTCCCGCTTACATCCTACGAATGGAGCTACCTACTAACTAATGGTATGGCTAGCGCTATTCTAAAGGAGTGTAGAAGTACAACAAAACGACCAATTCTGAGTGGGTAAATAAGTCTTTTAGTTGCTTGCTCTATCAAAATGCTTTTCACACCTTACACTTTTTTCAAAGTTCAAATTCTTCTCAAAAATAAACATTTCCGAACACTTTGTATACATTCCTACATGAATCATTACAAAGTCAAAGTGAAATGCCTTTTCAAAACATTTTTTGTCAAACACACAGAAAGCAATTTTAAAAAGTGATCTAGAGCAACTAAGAGCCCGTAGATAACTACAGATGGAAAGGGGTGCTAATACCTTCCCTTTTCATAACCATTCTCCCGAACTCGAATCTAACGAAGGTCTTTTTCTGTTACTTTTACCTTCCTTAATTGGATAAAATAAAAGTCGGTGGCGACTCTTGCTATCCGCACATTTGGATACAAAATCCTACAAAGTCGGGTTCACCAGACATGAATCGGCGACTACTGGGGACCACACCCTAAAAGAGAGAATTGCCTTAGGGATTTCTAGATAACTTTATCGCTTTTGTTTGACTTGTATGCTTTATCTCTAAGGGTTGCTTGGGTACTATATTGGGGATCCTACACCGATCCGGTTTCTTTTAGGTAAGTAGCATTAGATCATCGCGACCGCTAGACGATAACTACGGTCAACATGATGGCTACGTTAGCGTGACACTTTGGTTGCCCGATACTCTTCATTCCCAAGTTGAAGAAAGTATTTGGCTTCTCGTGGTGTCATCAAGCGCTAACTAAACTTTTAGAACCTTAATTGACCCATCTTGGCCATTAGAAGGTAGTGAGATGGCCGGCTTTGGTGTAGACCGAGGTTGGTTGATACTCGATACTACGCTCATTGAGATTAGACTTTTGGGACATTTTCGATCGACCACTTGGCCGTCGTATTGAAATAAGCGCCTACGAGAAAGATCTGTGATATGAGATTCCTAGAACCGGTTACTATTATAGGACAGATGAACCAACTCAAACTTTTGGTAGGGTAATCACCTATGCCTCATGCAAGCCTTAAACATAGGCTCATTGTGTGAATTGTGTGTGCCAAACATGACATCATGACATCATTCGCAATGCATATCATTTCTAACTATTTCAAGGACCTAGGATTTATCTTTGCTCTGCTTTGTAGGGATTATGGCTTCTAGAAAGACTATCGAATCAACTTCATGGGTATCCCTTCTCAACTCAAAGAATTGGTTTCGTAAATTCCCACCATGCTCAGTTCATCAAAAGACATGGTTATCTACTTGACTTGGTTATCTCCGGTTTTGAAGAGGATATGATGCATGTCCTATTCCAGTTCTTTGATCCGAAACACCATTGCTTTACATTTCCAGATTATCAGTTGGTTCCTACCTTAGAAGAGTTCTCTAAGCTACTTGGGGTACCTATTCTTGACCAAATGCCATTCACCGGTCTAGAAAAGGTTCCTAAGTACGAAGACATTGCATCCGCCTTACATCTTAAGCGCTCAGACATTGAAGCCAATTGGGAAACTAGAAGTGGGGTTAAGGGTTTACTTTCCAAGTTCTTAATCAAGAAAGCCCGAGAATTCCTCAAAGTTATGAGTTTCCAAGCATTTGAAAACATTGTTGCCTTGCTAATTTATGGTTTGGTTCTATTTCCTAACTCAGATCAATTCATTGATATCAATGCCATCAAGTTGTTCCTTACCCGCAATCCTGTGCCTACTTTACTTGGAGACATCCCATCTCTTCCACACTCGTACTACTAAGAGACAAGGAACTCTCATGTGTTGTATACCGTTACTTTCAAGGTGGTTTATTTCGCACCTTCCTCCATCAGTTTTGAAGAACGAACAAAGGTTGAGATGGTCTCAAAGATTGATGTCACTCTCTCATTCCGATATCCGTTGGAGCCTTTTCTCTCAAAAGGACTTCACATTCATTGAGCGTTGTGGAGAATTCCCTAATGTACCACTACTTGGTATAAGGGGAGGTATTACTTACAACCCTTCTCTAGCTCTACGTCTTTGGTTTTGCTCAAGAGATGGTCCACATGATATGCTTCTCCAAGATGTTGTGTTCGACTACAATCACGATCTCCAGAATTACCGACGGAGGTTTATACACGCTTGGGGCATGGTAAAGAAGACTGATACCAAGACTTTGGGGCACCCGAACTCCATTCCTTGGGAGCCTTACCTCAAATGGGTGCGAGCTCGAGCTCAAAACCTCATGATGCCATTCACTGCTTTACCAAGAATTATGGAACCTGCTATAGGTGACGTCCTATGCTGTTCTCCATCCTGACATGCCTACTGATTTTGAAGATTTGAAGAGATCCTGGATTCAGCTTAAAGAAGAAAGGGATACCTTTGAAGCTCAGTGTTACGCAAGCGAGAAGAAAGTTCTAGAGTTGACCAAGCTACTTCACGAGGAGCGAAACATCAACGCCTACATCGGCACCAAGAGGAAGCGCCCATGGGAGACTTAGAGCTTTAGGATGTTTTTGTTTTCTTTTATTATTTTGAACTATCTCTTGTACTTAAAAAGAAAAAGAAAAAGAATAAAAAGAAGTACTAATAAATGTTTGTTCATTGCTTGTTTAACAAATTTAAATCTCTTAGGTCCTTGAAAACATTGCATTGCATTCACATAAACATCGCATAGCATAGCATAACATTGCATCACAGGTACATTGGAGATTGGTTTTCTCATTTGCTCGCTATTTATTTTAGCAAATGGCTCTTGAACAGATCACAAAGATCTCCGTGCTCGTAATGCTCGGGCCAGCAGATGTTCACCAACTTGGTCCAAGGCCAAGAAGATTTGAAGAAGCTCATCAACAAGAAGAAGAAGGTTGTTGGTCTCCTCAACATGGGTAGACGCTTCAAAGGGGTCCTAAGGTGGTCACCGTGACGAGCCTCTCAAGGAAGTGTCCATACCGAGGGAAGTACCAAGGGTGATGAAGGTGAGCAGGTGAGCCAAAGAAAGGAGGAGAGGATCATTCGATTATAGCCAACACTGATGAAGATGACAAGTACAAGCAACTCAAGACCGTCTCAATGTGTGGAAAACTTGAAATGTCCGGCTGAATTTTGATGATCCGAGTCTTGTTCCTGTGTTGTGATTCCTCCCAAGTTCAAAGTTCCAACTTTTTCCAAGTATGATGGCATGTCTTGCCCTAAGCGCATTTGAAGTCCTATGTCCGTAAGATCAATCCCCACACCGATGATGTAAAGTGTGGATGCACTATTTTCAAGAGAGTTTGTCCTAACCCGCTTGGAATGGTACTATCACTAGAGAATGACCGATCCGTACTTGGAGTGATTTACTGATGCTTTCATGCAGATGAGTACAATGTCGAATTGACACCCACCGCATGCAACTACAAAGCATGTCTATGGGTCGTGACGAGAAGTTCAAGGAGTATGCTCGAAATGGAGAGATCTAGCAGCAGAGTTCAACCACCCTTGTCCAATAGGGAGTTGGTTGATATGTTTATGGGAACACCGACAGCCCATTCTTCAATCATCCGATTGGAAATTCTTCACCGGATTCACCAAGTCGATACTTACAAAGAGCGCATTGAAGCGGTATCAAGAGTGGAAGATTCATGTAGAGACATCGAATGCGCAAGAGATCCTTTGGTGCTAAGAAAGAAGCTAATGCGTGTATGGTCGAAAAGCCGAGCCAAGTCCGACCGTGCTCAACTGTGGGGCCAGGATCTCCAATCCTACATCAAGACAACCTCAAGAGACAACGCGAGCCAAAACGCCACGAAGACAGCTTTACGAAGATCAACATGCCTTTGTCGTAAGCCTTGCAACACATGTTGAACGCAGAGTGATTACCTTGAGGATCCTCCTCGAATGTCAACACTTCCTCTCCAAATACAATCCTAATGCTAAGTGTGCTTACCATTCCAATAGCCTGTGGCACGAACCGACAATTGTTGGGCTCAAGAACAAGATTCAAGATATGATTGAAGCTAAGCGATTGAGTTTGATCCTCCTTGAGACTCGAATGTAATCAATGCGCCTATGCCTAACCATGACAAGAGTTCCAATGTCACAGGACGATACTTATGTTTTCAACATAGATGACTTGACCATCCCTCCGATGATCTAAGAGGAATTTGTTGCAAGCCGGTGTCAATCCAGGATGCCCAGAGAATTGTCGTTGGTGCCCATCTGCACCTGATGGTTGTGCTTGGTTGAGAAGACGTGTTCAGTGCATGATGGACAACCGTGAGATACTATTTCTGAAACCACCTATGCAGAAGCTGTGTGAAGAAATGTCTAAGTTGAAGATTGACAATGCAAATGAAGTTGTACCATCTGTGTGGGATACCTTGGGGCAGCCAAGTGGAAAGTATGATTACATGGTGAAGTACACTGTCCCTGATAGCTACAAGATTCCTATTGAAGATGTTAAGGCAACCGGATGGGGTGACGATTTCCTAAGATTATGCCGATGTTAACACAATAAGGATTTCCTCTCACGATCCTCGTGCCTAGAGTGGCACCCTCATCATTACTTCTCCAAGACCAGCCCATATTCCTCGACAAAGCTATCCTTGGAATTATGGAGTGATGTTTACTATCATGGCGCAAGCAAGACCCTCTGACCATTGAAGATCTTACAATTGAAGCTACCATTCCTGACATCAACAACATCACCGGATCCAGTAAGGTGACTAGAACCGGAAGGGTATTCTCTCCAGAGATCTCTCCTCCAAAAGACACTGCGACTCCAGCTCGCATTCCGCCTACTCCACCAATATCCCCTAGAGGGAAAGAATCAGTGGCTCATCCCGCTCAACCGTAGTACCAAAGGAAGTTATCAAGACACTCCAAACAAGAAATGGAGGAAATTCAAGATCATCAAGAAGAGTGACTACAATGTTGTGGAACATGGGACAGACCATCCAAGATTTCCATGCTCGCTTGCTCTTGTGCCCGAGGCTCATGCTAATGCCTGGTGAAGTTTTCAAGAATGCTCATGTGCCGCAAGACACTACCAATGATCGCCTCAAGTTTGTATTGCTAGCCTGCTGCCAACAACGGCTTAGGCTTCGATGCGATTTGACCGCCGAAAGAAACATAACAAAGCCTTGCACATCTCTGTTGAATGCAAGGGCACACTGTCTCATGTTTTGCTGACACCGCCTCCTCAATATCCTACCAAGACCGCTTTTGATCGGCTTGATGTCGAAGGGTTGGTTCGAGACCCAGTGACATTATCGTGAGAGCTTTTGATGGTTCTAAGCGCAAGATTGGAGAGCTCATCCTGTTAAAGTCGGTTCCCGACTTTTGATTCCACTTTTTTGTCATGGACATCCGTCCCTTATTCTTGCCTACTTGGACGCCTTGATACATGGGCAGGGGTTACCTCTACCTTACATCAGAAGCTGAAATACCCGGTGAAAGGGAAGGTTGTCACAGTATGTGGTGAAGAAGAATATATGGTCAGTCATCTACAGTCATTCCGATACCTCGAGATGGAAGGAGAATTCTTTGAAACGCCCTGTCAAGCTTTTGAAACAATACCCAGGGTCATGCCTGTTGACTCTCCCGTCACTCCTAAAGATACACAAGCTACGCCTAGGATGGCCTCATTGAAAGATGCTCAAGCTGCTGTTGAAGAAGGAAAGAGTACTATTTGGGGTCAGCTCCCTGATCTTCCTTTCAAATTTGACAAGACTGGTTTAGGCTTCACCATCAAGGGTCAGAAGATGATACGCCGCGAACGTGCCGGCCAACTTCCCTTCCGCATCAGCCAGAGTGGAATCCACGCTATAGAAGACGACGACAACGACTTCGACATCAGCAAGTGGATCTTCCTAACTCCAGATCATGGGTTCAGCAATTGGAAGACCGAAGACGTCATACCAATCTCCTTTAGTCGAGTAATTGCTTTTGTTTTGTTTTGCTTTTCGTATTTCTTTATGTTTTGAACAATAAACTTTGAAAGCCTAGTGCCTTGCCCGGGCATCATGGCTCGCTTGCGGGTTATTATCGTCGCTTACGATTTTCATTCAATAAATTCGTTGGACTTTTGCATTCAATTGATTGTTTTCTTTCTTTACTTTATCACCCCTTCAAAAAGCTATGTGTTTCTTACACACCCACGTGATACACGCAGAATCACTCCGAATCTCAATATTATGCTAGTGCTAAATATGACTTGATAATCCGATCTACCAAGCCAAGACGAAGTGAGGAAGATTGTGAAGTGCCAGAGAACTTGCCGATGCTACAACAGAAGAGCGAGTTATACACCACACGAAGAGCAAGTCGAGGTTGTGAATTTGGGTACCGACAAGATGTAAAAGAGATCAAGATAGGAGCGGGTCTTGAGAACAAAGGTCAAAGAAAGGTTGGTTCATGCTACGAGACTACATTGAGGTTTTTGCTTGGTCATACGAAGACATGCCCGGTTTAGACATTGATATTGTGGTACACCGATTGCGAAAAGAAAGTTTTCTTCCAAAGAAATGTAAGGTTCACGATGCCCCGAGATGTCGAGAAAATCAAAGCCGGTTATGAAGCTCAATGGTTTCTTAGCACATTTTACCCCAAGGTTGCAAATGTGGTACCCTGCCCAAGAAGGATGGCAAGGTTCGAATGTGCGTGGATTACGTAGATCCGAACAAAGCGAGTCCGAAAGACGATTTTCCACTTCCTCATATTGATGTTCTGTTGACAACACCGCCAAGACAAGGTTTTCCTTCATGGATGGTTTCTCCCTTAATCGATCAAAATGGCTCCTCAAGACATGGAGAAGACTACTTTGTTACACAAGGGGCACTTTCGCTACAAGGTTATGTCGTTCGATCGAAGAACGCAGCGCCACTTATCGCGTGCTATGGTGACATTGTTCCACGACATGATTCATCACGAGATAGAGGTCTACGCCGATTTACATGATAGCTCGATCACAGACTGAAGAAGAACATCTTGATCATTTGCAGAAGCTATTTGACAGGTTGAAGAAGTATAAACTGAGACTTAATCCCAACAAGTGCACCTTTGGAGTCAGATCCGGAAAACTCCTAGGGTTTGTTGTCAGTGGAAAAGGTATTGAGGTTGACCCCGCCAAGGTTAAAGCTATTCAAGAAATGCCAGCTCCCCGCACCGAGAAGGAAGTCAGAGGTTTCTTGGGCCGATTGAACTATATTGCCAGATTCATTGCACACCTAACTGCTACTTGTGAGCCAATCTTCAAGTTACTAAAGAAAGATCAAGTAGTGGAATGGAACGCGGCTGATCGCTTTTGACAAAATCAAGGAGTACCTTGTAATCCTCCTATCTCGATGTCACAAGGAAGACCTCTCATCATGTACTTGATGTTAGAGAACTCAATGGGGTGTGTTGGGGCAACATGACGAGTCTGGTCGAAAAGAGCATGCAATATACTACCTTAGCAAAAGTTTACCGATCGTGAAACAAGATACTCACAATGAGAAAACTTGCAACGCTTTTGGGCTGCCGACTAAGACAAGATATGTTGACTCACACTACCTTGTTGATTTCCAAGATGGATCCGATAAAATACATATTTGAGAAACCAGCTCTCTCCGAAGAATAGCAAGATGGCAAATGATCTTGACCGAATACGACATCCAAGACACTTCTCGTAAAGCGATCAAAGGAAGTGTGGTAGCCGATCATTTGGCTCATCAAGCCGTAGATGACTATCGCCTATGCAGTTTGAATTTCCGATGAAGATGTTTTACTAGTTACTGATTGCGAAGAACCAGGCCCAGACGAAGGACCTGAACAAGGATCCCGATGGACTATGGTCTTTGATGGAGCCTCAAACGCACTTGGCAATGGCATTGGCGCCATCATTACATCCCCCACAGGCGGACATACGCCTTTCACCGCCAGATTATGTTTCAGTTGCACTAACAACATGGCCGAGACGTGCATCATGGGTCTTAAAGCTGCTATTGACTTAAGAATCAAATTCTTGCAAGTATATGGAGACTCAACTTTAGTGATCAATCAGATAAAAGGTGAGTGGGATACGAAGCATCCGAATCTCATTCCGTATCGAGAGCATGTTCTAAGTTTGATCCCCTACTCCGAAGAGATTACTTTTGATCATATTCCACGAGAAGAGAATCATAGACGATTGGCTACTATGTCGCCTATGTTCAAGGTTAGGTGGGACAACGAGGCTCCCCGCATCATCATTGAGAAGTTTGACGAACCAAAGATATTGTTATGAGCTTGACGTAAGAGAAACCCGGTACTATGACGTGAAGAGGTATTTTGAGACTCGTGAATATCCAGGGCATCTCATCAATGATAAGAAATTCATGAGAAGATTTGCATCCAAATTCTTCCTCAAGAACGACATCTTATACAAGCGCAACCACGACTTGTGCTTACTCTGTAGACCGAAAAAGAATGCGATCATGGAAGAGTTACACGAAGGCACATTTGGTACTCACTCCAAGGGACACACCATGGCTAAGAAGATTTTGAGAACGGTTACTATTGGCCCACCATGGAAGTCGATTGTCACCGCTATGCTCGATCTTGTCACAAGTGCGATATATGCCGACAAAGTGCACGCACTCTCCACCTCTAAATGTTTTAAGTTCTCCTTGGCCTTTCGCAATGTGGGGCATTGACATGATGGAGAGATTAAGCCCACGCTTCCAATGGACATCGCTTCATCCTTGTGGCAATTGATTACTTTACCAAGTGGGTAGAAGCCTCGATGCATCTGTTACCAAGAATGTTGTGGCTCGATTCATCAAGCATAATCTTATCCGTCGGTATGGCACCTCGAAAGGATTATCACGATAACGGCCTAATCTCAACAACAAGATGATCACCGAACTCTGCACGCAGTTCAAGATCAAGCATCACAATTCATCTCCTTATCGGCCTAAGATGAATGGTGCAGTGGAAGCCGCCAACAAGAACAATAAGAAGATTATACAGAAAATGACAGTGACTTACAAGGATTGGCATGAGATGTTACCATTTGCTCTTCATGGTTATCGCACTACAACGCGAACATCAACAGGGGCAACCCCCTTCTCTCTTGTATACGGTATGGAAGCCGTCTTACCCATTGAGGTTCAGATACCCTCAACCGTAGTCCTCCAGAGGCGAGTTAAGCGAAGATGATTGGGTTCTTACACGGCTTGACCGATTAACTTGATTGATGAGAACGACTGCGCCCATCCGCCATGGATGATTTATCGTAAACGAATGATCAGAGCATTTAACAAGAAGGTCAAACACCGAGTCTATCAAATTGGTGACCTAGTAGTCAAGCGCATCATTCTTCCACAAGGTGATCCCAGGGGCAAATGGACTCCCACCTACGAGGGACCGTTTGTAGTCAAGAAGATTTTCCTGGAGCTATGATACTTAGCACCATGGATGAAGACTTCCCACACCTGTGAACGCAGATAGTCAAAAAATACTACGATAAAGAGACCCGCTAGGTCGATTTAACCTAGGCAAAAATAGCATCCCGCGAACCAAAAGGTTCGGAAAACATAAAGGATATATACAAAACATGTACACCGGCAAGTCGAAAACCGAAAAGGCGGCTTGGGCAAAAAGGGTATCCCGTATACGAAACCCGAAGGGCGGTCTAGGCAAAAGTTAGATTTAAGCGCACGACTATGTCTCTTCCAGATCATCCGCTTCCTGACTACTATCAAGATTCAAGATTCAAATGGCTAAGATCACTACTCACTTTCTACCGATGAAGGAGATGAGATAGTTGAAATATATGAGTACTAGCATAGTTGGAACTTAACGAGATTGTTTCCGCATAGCTTTTTACCTGTCTTATGTACAAACTACTTGGCCATACGCCACCTTTCAAATAAACGCAAGCTTCTTTCTCTTTACAATTTCTGTTGTTGTTATTTGCGATAAGTCCAACGTTTGTTTTGAATGATTATATGCATCTGACAATAAGAATCTAATCGCAAACATACGAAAAGTAAACATTCAAAAGTACTTACTACAGGTTCCAGGAATTGGGATGACGATGAAAGTCACCAAATAGTTCCCCACAGAGCATAGAGGTGTCGCTCACAACACACCTTCCCCAGCGGAGTATATGTTAATCCACAAGCAGTGATTCCACTCAACCGAGCAACGTTACATCAGTCTCCAAGCAGTAACACTTCATCCCCAGCGGATATTTCTCAATCCTCCCCCTTCTCCCCGGCAGCATTATCCAGACTCAAAACCTGGTCAGATAGTGCATCGGAGGAAACATACACCTTTTATTCCCCAGCCAGAGATTACAACGGGCTCCAGCCCGGTTTCTCAGCAACTATCAAATGCTCTCCAGCGAGATCTACACTCGGAATCCCCAGTAGAGCGCCTCTTAAATTTCCTCAGCAGGATCTACATACAAGGTCCCCAACAGATCGCTTCCCAGACTCTCCTCAGCAGGGTCTATGAGATCTCCATCAACGAGCTTCTCAAATCTCTATCTTCCTTAACAATATCTAGGCCCAAGACTTGGTCAGATAGTGCATCGGAGGAATCCAGGATATCTTTCTTCTCCTTCAAAAGCGGGGTTCTCACCTACACAATTCCCCAAGCAGGAATCAGAAATCTTCAAATAGAACATCCGCATCTTCTTCAAGATGGATATGTTTTGAAATACCACAACATCTATCATTCATACATTACTCATAAAGTCATAATTCATGCATATGTCATTCATATACACTGTCATGCATCCTACTTTGCGTAAAACTAACAAATATTCTATCAAAGTTTCTCTTGTTTTCTCCACAAAAAAAACAGGTAACAGTCACCTCTGACGCAAACTGGTCCAGGATTAAGCCCCGAATCAACGGGAAAACTATCTGAAAGACCGCCCCTGGTTGTCCTCCGACGACTGGTCCAGGATTAAGCCCCGAATCGACGGGAAAACTATCTGAAAGACCGCCTTTGGTTGTCCTCCGACAACAGGTCCAGGATTAAGCCCCGAACCGACGGGAAAACTATCCGAAAGACCACCTCTAGTTATCCTCCGATAACAGGCAATTGATCAACACCCGATGCACAACAGGGAAGCTATCCACGTTCTTACCAACTACAATTTCCCTCAGAGTAATCAGCACGAAGAATTATTCTGATTCCTTATTATCAACAGCAACTACAGAGTTTAGCGTACGACTCAGTTGCCTTGGATGACATCTTAAGCCCATCTCCGACTACTCATCAACAGTGCTTCACTTTCAGAATGCTGCATATATGGTTAAAAATCAATACAAACCAATAACCTTATTCAAAGTGAACACGAAGTCTAACGTACGACTCCCTTCGGATGGCATCTTAAGCCCATCTCCTCTCCGTTCCAGAACGCTCATGTGGTCTAACGACGACTCACTCCCCAAAGATCGACCTTCTAGATGGCATCTTAAGCCCATCTCCGTCAGCTCTCCTGTTAACAACCTCGAGTCTAGCGACGACTCGCTCCCCAATAAGCCTCCAACTTCCCAAATGGCATCTGAAGCCCATTCCTCGCATCATCCACCAACGAAAGTGCAATTTTGTGTACTGTTCAATCATCTTCACCTCCACGAAGACAAGCATGTCAATCTAACCCTTCCAGACAAGTAGATTGAACAGGGCAGCTGTCATACCCAAAATTTGCCTCCATCTTCTCAAAAGATTTCATACCTCCATACTCAAGGATTCCTCAAGAGTTGATCAGACAAACTCTCTCTTAGACAATCAACCCAAACTAGGGTTTGGTATCTCTCAAGTCAAGATGAGTTTCCAATACCTCCAATGGTCTTCATGCCTCCTCATATGCTTCAGAGATTCTCCATGTCAAGTTTCAAGCCTCACAAGTCAAGTTTCCTCAGGCAATTGCTCAGATGGTTGAAAATCGGGTGTATTGGACAAAAATTCAACTATGGTCAACATACAGTCAAACTTCATAATTTTTGGTCAACATCCTCATTTTGAAGTTACATTCATCATTTGATCAAGGGTTGATCATGATTCATCAAGAAAACTCAAGATTTGCTCAAAAGTCAAACTTTCTAAATAAGGGTTTCTAGATGAAAAGTCAACTGAACTTTGACTGATCATAACTTTCTCATACTTTCTCAGAAATTTTCCCACCAAAGCTCATTTTGAAAGAAATTCAATTCTCTACAACTTCATGTCTCACAAGAATGTCCAAAAAATGCTTCATTTGAGAGGTATAGCTCAAAACATTACAGGTCATTTTCAAAGTCAACAAAAAGTCAACTTTTTGTTTTGAAGATATATTGAGCATGGTAACTCCAAATGAGATGAGACCAAAGACATTGGTTAGAGGACTCTTAGAGCTTTCCAAAAAGTCCAAGAACACTCAAAAATATGGAAAATTGAGCAAGTTACACCATTCACAAGTTGGGCAATTTTGGAAGAATGCACAAAGAGAGATACTTCAAAAAATCAAATCTTTTGCAAATGGGCCTACTTTTCTTCATCCTAACTTGTTCCTCATGCAATTAGGAATGTCCAAGCCCAATGCCACGAATTTTTGATTTATTTTTCTATTTAATTTGTAATTTATTCATTTAAATGCAAATTAAATCTTAAAATAAATTATAAAATCAAAATTAATTGAAGATTGATTTTATTGCTTTCTTGTGATCCAATCAACCCATAAATGCCAGCAATTTCGAAATTAGATCAAATTTGGCAAGATTGGATTGAAATTGGACAAAATTTGAAAAGTTGATTTCATGAGAATATCAAATTTGATTTCCATTGAATGTTGATCAATTCTTTCCAAATTCAATCCCAAATTCATCCAGCATATATACTTGATGCATACCTATCAAGAAGAGAGGAAAAAATTGGCTCAGAAACCCTATTCTCAAAGTGAAAAAATCGTGTTCTTGAAGCAATTGGCAATCTTTCCTACAGCCGTTTTCAATCAATTTTAAGGTGTCAAACACATTCCTTGATACCCCAGGAGTGATTCCAGATACTCACATTGCCAAAAAACATCCAGAATCAAGAAATACGATTTCGGTTTGTTCTTGTTTTTTTCAAAATTCGAATTCTGTTATTCATGCATTGTTGATGTGTTTTGTTGTTGTTTTCGTGCTTAGAACAAGGTTTGCAAGCTTTCTGGGTCATTCAATTGGATTTTCGTGGCCTGGAGCGTGATATGCCATGATTAGGGTTTCAGGTCACGATTTAGGGTTTCTTTAAATAGGACAAATTGGACCAAACCGATGCCACCAGGATGATCAGTGGACCAACACGAATCGATCCATGGCCTTAGATATAATTTATATTACGTATATTGTGTTTTCCATTTTGCCAGGGCTTGTAGCGTCGAAGAAAGGCCGACGCAAAATTCCCAGGATTCAAACGAAGACGATGATGTTCTTGGCGCGGAAACGAGACCATACGAAGGCGACGCGTGTATTCCACTTACTCCAATTTCCAAACAGTAGTGCGCGTTGGTTCAGTTGGTCAGCGTGTTGATTTTCAGAGTTTGAGGCCAATGACTCCAGTTCGATCCCTGGCCATGACATTCTTTTTTACAAGTTTGCAAACTTGTATTTTCTAACATATTTTCATATTTTCTTTTATTTTAATATTTTCCATTCATTTTAATTTCTTTTCTATATTTTATTTCTGCATTAAAAAATTACCAAAAACTATTTTTCTTTTTACATTATTTTCATAAAAATGTTTATTTAATTTAATAAATTTAAAAAACATAATTTTTGCATGCATATTTATTTTATTTATATTTTTGCATTTAATTCACTTTTAATTGCATTTTAATTATTAATTTTTTTCCAAAAAAATCCCAAAAAATTATTTTAATTTATTTATCCTATTTCCAGCCTATATTAATTTTCTCACATTAAAAATTGCATTTTTTCTAACATTTTCTCTTATCCTGTTTTCATCATATTTCCCGATTTTCTTATTCTTTCACAGGTTGCTCCGATTCGGACGTTTTCTTTTTATCATTCTATTTTTTCCAATAATGTAATTGTTCATGGGTTGTAATAGTTTAATCTAGGGTTTTATTTTCCGCAAGTTTAAATTATGTATCTACCCCAAAGCCATGTAATAGCGTAGGATTTTACATTTCCGCATTTTACATTCCGCATTTTACTTTCCGCACCCTATAAATTGCTAGTAACTAGGCGTGTATGGAAAGACTAAAATTGAACATAGCCCACTAATTTTCAAGATAACATATTCTGAATTCAACACACTTCTTCACACACGCACCCCTTAGGGTAATTCTCTCTCGATGCCTTTCGAGTTCAAATGGTCATGTCCCTCGAACGTAGAGGTATCCTAGCACCGTTGCCTTCAAACAAATCATCATAGTCCCTTCGATACAAAGATCATAAGACCCACGATGTCGCCTCCGAATACATGATCTTGACCCTCGATTGTCGCCTACGAAAAATGATGATAGTCCCTTCGAATATGCTAGGATACCTCCTACAAGTTGCCTTCGATGACCATCCGATGTCCCTTCGAATGTCCCGCTTACATCCTACGAATGGAGCTACCTACTAACTAATGGTATGGCTAGCGCTATTCTAAAGGAGTGTAGAAGTACAACAAAACGACCAATTCTGAGTGGGTAAATAAGTCTTTTAGTTGCTTGCTCTATCAAAATGCTTTTCACACCTTACACTTTTTTCAAAGTTCAAATTCTTCTCAAAAATAAACATTTCCGAACACTTTGTATACATTCCTACATGAATCATTACAAAGTCAAAGTGAAATGCCTTTTCAAAACATTTTTTGTCAAACACACAGAAAGCAATTTTAAAAAGTGATCTAGAGCAACTAAGAGCCCGTAGATAACTACGGATGGAAAGGGGTGCTAATACCTTCCCTTTTCATAACCATTCTCCCGAACTCAGAATCTAACGAAGGTCTTTTCTGTTACTTTTACCTTCCCTTAATTGGATAAAAATAAAAGTCGGTGGCGACTCTTGCTATCCGCACATTTGGATACAAAAATCCTACAAAGTCAGTTCACCGACATAACAAGCATGTTCAAAAAATGCTTCATTTTGAAGATATGGATCAAAACATTATAGGTCCTTTTCAAAGTCAACCAAAAGTCAACTTTTTGTAATGAAGTTTTATTGAGCATGGTAACTTCAATTGAGATGAAACAAAATATTTTGTTTAGAGGACACCTAGAGCTTTCTAAAAAGTCCAAGAACACTAAAAAATGTTGAAAATTGAGCAAGATACAACATGCACAAGTTGGGCATTTTTGAAGAGGTGCACAAAGAGAGATACTTGTCAAAATCCAAAATTTTGCAAATGGGCCTAGTTTTGCTTCATTTAAACTTGTTCCTTAGACAATTTGGAACATCCAAGCCCAATGTCACGAATTTTATCTTTATTTTTCTATTTAATTTGGATTTTATTCATTTAAATACAAATTAAATTAAAAAATAAGCTATAAAATCAAAATTAATTGCAAAATTGATTTTTCTCTCATTCTTGAGATCCAAGTAACTCATAAAAGCTGGCAAATTTCGAAATTATCATTGATTTGGCAAGAATTTGATTGAAATTGGATCAAAAAAGGAAGATTTGATTTTGTACAAAATCAAATAATTTTTGCATTGATTGATCAATATTTGCTCTTCAATTCAGCCCAAAATCCATTCACTATAAATGTACAATGCATACAACATAAATGACAACAGAAAAAATGCTTGGAAGAACCCTAACCTAAAGCCAAAAAACCGTGTCCTTCAAGGCATTTGCAACCCTAGTTCCAGTTGATTTCAGTGTATTTTGAGCATTCCATTGCATTCCTTGGGGTCTTTAGAGTCGATCCAGACCTTTACAAGTTGCAAAACCATTCAGAATCAAGCAATCACGATTTCGGTTTGTCACACTTTTTCAAATTTTGATTTCTATCATTCATGCATTGTTAACGTGTTTTGATGTTTGCTTTGTGTTTAGTTTGAAGTTTGCAAGCTTTCTGGACAATCCAATTGCATTTCCATGGCCTGAAACGTGATTCACCATAGTTAGGGTTTTCTGAACTGATTTAGGGTTTCACAAAATACGTAAAATTGGACAAAACGAACACTACCATCGTGTTCAGAACAATGTTTCCCATCGAACCATGCGTTTTAATTTCATTTATATTGCTTGTACTGGATTTTGATATTTGCAGGGGCCATAGCGTCGAACTCAGCCGACGCTAAGTTTTCAAAAATTTAAATGAAGAAGACGATGTTCTTCGCGCGTGTTCTGGGCAATCAGGGATCGAGTTTGCTTAAAAGCGCTTTGTTTCATTATATTGACACCAAAAGCAGTTTGGTCCAGTGGTGAAGGTGGCGCGTGTTTTCCTTGAGGACCTGAGTTCGAACCTGGGCAAGACCACTTCTTTTTATCACTTTACAAACTAACATGTTTTTTTTTTTCTATTTTTCTTTAATATTTTCATGTATTTAATTTATCTCTAAATATTTTTTATCATGCATCTAAAAAACACCAAAAATATTTATTTTTTGCATTATTATCAGAAAAATATTTATTTAATTTTTAGCGTTAAAATTAATATTTTTGCATGCATATTTTATTTAATTGTTAATTAATGATTAATTTGACTTTTAATTGCATTTAAACTATCAAATCGATTCAGAAAATTACCAAAAATTATCTTATCATATTAATGTCATTACTAGCATAAAACCTTTTTCCCCATTCAAAAATCATGTTTCTACTAACATTTTTCTTCTTATGCAATTTTCTCGTATTTTCCGATTATGCATCTGTTCACAGGTTGTAACGTTTCAGACATTTTTCTTGCTTTTCTTTTCAATTATGTAACTGCCTATGGGATGTAATGGTTTCATTAGGATTTTTACTTTCCGCACTCCTATTATGTAACTGCCCCAAAGCCATGTAATAGCGTAGGACTTTATCTTTCTGCATTTTACATTTCCGCAATTTATTTTCCGCACCTTATAAAACTGCTAGTAATTAGGCGTGTATGGAAAGATAAAATTGGACATAGGTGACTCATAATTTCAAGATAAAATATCTGAATTTGACACACTCTTTTCACACATGCACCCCTTAGGGTAATTCTCTCGTTGCCTTTACGAATACAAATGGTCAAGTCCCTCGAACGTAGAGGTATCCTAGCACCGTTGCCTTCAAAATATATCATCATAGTCCCTTCGATACAAAGATCATAGACCAACGATGTCGCCTACGAATACATGATCTTGACCCTCGATTGATGCATACGAAAAATGATGATCGTCCCTTCGAATGTGCTAGGATACTTCCTACAAGTTGCCTTCTATGACCATACGATGTCCCTTCGAATGCCCCTTTACATCCAACGAATAGGGTTACCTACAAACTAATGGTATGGATAGCACTACTCTAAAGGAACGTAAAATAACACGAAAACGACCAATTCTGAGTAGGTAATAAGACTTTTAGTTGCTTGCTCAAACAAAATGCTTTTCACACCACACACTTTTGTCAAAGTTCAAACTCTTTTTTTAAAAAATGAAACATTTCCGAACACTTTGTATACATTCCTACATGAATCATTACAAAGTCAAAGCGAAATGCCTTTTCAAAACATTTTTTTGTCAAACACACAGAAAGCACTTTTAAAATGATCTAAGAGCAACTAAGAGCCCGTAGATAACTACGGATGAAAAGGGGTGCTAATACCTTCCCTTTTCATAACCTTCTCCCTTACTCGTAATCTAACGGGTTTTTCCTGTTCTTTTCACCTTCCCTTAATTGGATAAAAGAAAAGTCGGTGGCGACTCTTGCTATCCGCAACATTTGCGATACAAAAATCTCAAAGTCAGTTCATCGATACAAAACGGGCGACACGGGAGACACCCTAAAGAGAGAATGCCTTACGGATTTTCTAGATCACTTTTACCGCTTCGCTTGATTTGTATGCTTTACTTTTAAGGGTTGCTTGGGTATTATATTGTTGGGGGATCCTACACCCGGATCCAGGTTTCCTTTTAGGTAAGTAGCAATAGATCGTCGCGACCGTTAGGCGTATACCGAAACGGTCAACATGATGGCTATGTTAGTGTGACACTTTGATGTCCCGATGCTCCTCATTTCCAAGTTGAGGATAGCATTTGGCTTCGTGGTGTCATCAACACTAACTAAACTTTTAGAACCTTAATTGACCCATCTTGGCCATCGAAGGTAGTGAGATGGCCGACTTTGGTGTAGACCGAGGTTGGTCGATACCGATGCTACGCTATTAAGATCGACTTTTGGGATATTTTCGGTGGACCACTTGGTAGTCGTATTGAAATAAACGCCTACGAGAAAGATCGATGATATGAGATTCCTAGAACCCGGTTACTATTATAGGACAGGATGAACCAACTCAAACTTTTGGTGGGGTAATCACCTATACCTCATGCAAGCCTTAAACCTAGGCTCATTGTGTGATTTGTTTGTGTGTGCTAAACATGACATCATGACATCATTTGCCATATCATCTCTAACTATTTCAAGGACCTAGGGATTTATCTTTGCTCTGTTTTGTAGGGATTATGGCTTCTAGAAAGACTATCCGAATCAACTTCATGGGTGTATCTTCTCAACTCAAAGAATTGGTTTCAGAAATTCCCGATCATGCCCAATTCACCAAGAGACATGGTTATCTGCTTGACTTGGTTACCTCCGGTTTTGAAGAAGATATGAAGCATGTTCTATTCCAGTTCTTCGATCCGAAACACCATTGCTTTACATTCCCAGATTATCAGTTGGTTCCTACCTTGGAAGAGTTCTCTAAGTTACTTGGGATACCTATTCTTGATCAAATGCCATTCACCGGTCTAGAAAAGGTTCCTAAGTACGAAGATATCGCATCAGCTCTACACCTAAAGCGCTCAGACATTGAAGCCAATTGGGAAACTAGGAGTGGAGTTAAGGGTTTACTTGCTAAGTTTCTGATAAAGAAAGCCCGAGAATTCCTCAAAGCTATGAGTTTCCATGCATTTGAAGACATCTTGGCCTTGCTAATCTATGGTTTGGTTCTATTTCCTAATTCGGATCAATTCATAGATGTGAACGCTATCAAGATATTCCTTACCCGTAATCATGTGCCTGCCTTACTTGGAGATATCCTACATTCTCTCCACACTCGAACCATCAAAAGACAAGGAACTCTCATATGTTGTTTACCGTTACTTTCCAGGTGGTTTATTTCGCACCTTCCTCCATCAGTTTTGAAGAACGAGCAAAGGTTGAAATGGTCTCAAAGACTAATGTCACTCTCTCATTCAGATATCCGTTGGTGTCTTTTCTCTCAAAAGGACTTCACTTTCATTGAGCGTTGTGGAGAATTCCCTAATGTGCCACTCCTTGGCAAAAGGGCAAGTATCACCTACAACCCTTCTCTAGCTCTACGTCAGTTTGGTTATGCTCGAAGAGATGGTCCTCATGATATGCTTCTCCAAGACATTGTGTTCGACTACAACCATGATCTCCAGAATTACCGACGAAGGTTCATACACGCTTGGGGCATGGTAAAGAAGACTGATACCAAGACTTTGGGGCACCAAAACTCCATTCCTTGGGAACCTTACCTCAAATGGGTGCGAGCTCGAGCTCAAAACCTCATGATGCCATTCACGCCTGTTCTACCAGTAATTATGGAACCTGTTGCTATAGGTGACGTACCCTATACTGTTCTCCATCCTGACATGCCTACGGATTTGGAAGACTTGAAAAGATCCTGGATTCAGCTCAAAGAAGAAAGGGATACATTCGAAGCTCAGTGATATGCAAGCGAGAAGAAGGTACTAGAGTTGACCAAGCTACTTCACGAGGAGCGGAACATCAACGCCTACCTCGGCACCAAGAGGAAGCGCCCATGGGAGACTTAGAGCTTTAGGATTTTTTGTTTCTTTTGTTTTATCTTTCCGAACTATTTCTTGTACTCAAAAAGAGAAAAGAAAAAAGAATAAAAAAGAAGCTAATAAAGTTTGTTCATGCTTGTTTAACAAATTTAAATTCCTAAGGTCCTTGAAAACATTGCATTGCATTCGCATAAACATTGCATATCACATCATGACATTGCATCACAGGTACATTGAAGATTGGTTTTCTCATTTTCTCGCTATTTATTTTAGCAGAAATGGCTCTTGAACAGACTGTCAAAGATCTCCAGGCTCAGAATGCTTAGTTCCAGGAGATGTTCACCAGCTTGGTCCAAGGCCAAGAAGACCTGAAGAAACTCATCAACAAAAAGAAGAGGGTTATCGGTGTTCTCAACATGGGCAGACGTTACAAAGGTGGTCCTAAAGTGGTAAGCCGAATAGAACTCTCAGAGGGGAGTGTCAAAACTGAAAGAAGTGTCAAGGGTCATGAAGAAGAAGACAAACGTGAGCCTGAGAAAGAAGAAGACCACTATGAGAATGATCATTACTCTGAGGAAGATGACAAGTTCAAGCAACTTGAAGACCGTCTGAATGCTGTGGAAAATCTGAAAATGTCAGGGCTGAATTTTGATGATCTGAGTCTTGTTCCCGGTGTGGTGATTCCTCCAAAGTTAAAGGTTCCTACTTTTTCCAAATATGATGGTGTTTCTTGTCCAAAGTTGCATTTGAAGTCCTATGTTCAGAAGATCAACCCCCACACTGATGACAGAAAGTTGTGGATGCATTATTTTCAAGAGAGTTTATCAGGAACTCAGTTGGAGTGGTACTATCAGCTAGAGAATGATCGTATCCGCACTTGGAGTGACTTAGTAGATGCTTTCTACAGACAGTATGAGTACAATGCTGAATTGGCACCCACTCGCATGCAACTACAGAGCATGTCTATGGGTCGTGATGAGAAGTTCAAAGAGTATGCTCAGAAATGGAGAGATCTAACAGGCAGAGTTCAGCCACCCTTGTCTAATAGGGAGTTGGTTGATATGTTCATGGGGACATTGTCAGGTCCATTCTTCAATCATCTAATTGGAAACTCTTCAGCCGGATTCACCGAACTGATACTGACAGGAGAACGCGTTGAAGCCGGTATCAAGAGTGGAAAGATTCAGGTAGATTCATCTTCAAGTGCTGCAAAGAGATCTTTTGGTGGTAAGAAAGAAGCCAATGCTGTGTATGGTCAAAAAAGCCGAGCCAAGACCGACCGTGCTCAATCTGTGGAGGCAGTTGTGATCTCCAATCCTACATCAGCACAACCTCAGCGAAACAACGCGTGTAACCAGAACGCGCCACGAAGACAGTTTACAAAGATCAACATGCCATTGTCACAAGCTTTGCAACACATGTTGAAAGCAGAGCTAATTACCTTGAGGGATCCTCCTCAGAACATCAATACTTCCTCTTCGAGATACAATCCTAATGCTAAGTGTGCTTACCACTCCAACAGCCCAGGGTATAGTACTGATGATTGTTGGGCTCTGAAGAATAAGATTCAGGATATGATTGAAGCTAAAGAGATTGAGTTTGATCCTCCTACCGAGACTCCAAATGTGATCAACGCGCCTATGCCTAACCATGACAAAAGTTCCAATGCAATTGAGAAGAACTCATATGTGTTCAACATAGATGACTTGACCATTCCTCTGATGAGTGTTAAGCAGAATTTGCTGCAAGCTGGTGTCAATCTAGGATGCCCATAGAATTGTCGTTGGTGCCCATCTGCGCCTGACGGTTGTGCTTGGTTGAGAATACGTGTTCAGTGCATGATGGATAACCACGAAGTGTTATTCCTGAAACCACCTGTGGAGAAGCTGTGTGAAGACATGTCTAAACTGAAGATCGAAGATGTGAGCGAAGCTGAATTGTCTGCATGGGATACCTTGGGCAGCCAAGTGGAAAATTTGATTACATGGTGAAGTATACTGTTCCTGAAAGCTACAAGATTCCTATTGAAGATGTCAAAGTGACCGGATGGGGAGACGATTTCCCAGAAGACTATGCTGATGTTAACACAATAAGGATTTCCTCTGCTGATCCGATGCCAAGAGTGGCACCTCTCATTATTACTTCTCCAAGACCAGTTCCATATTCCTCTGACAAAGCTATCCCTTGGAATTATGGAGCTGATGTTTACTATTATGGTGTCAAGCAAGACCCTCTGACCATTGAGGACCTTACAGTTGAAAATACCATTCCTGACGTTGACAACATCACCGGATCAAGTAAGGTGACCAGAACCGGAAGGGTGTTTTCTCCAGATATCTCTCCTCCAAAAGACACTGCGACTCTAGCTCACATTCCAGTTATTCAACCAGTTCCCGAAGTGCGAGGGAAAGAACCAGTAACTCATCCTGCTCAGACAGAAGTACCAAAGGAAGTTGCTGAGGATGCCTCCAAACAAGAGATGGAGGAAATTCTGAAGATTATCAAGAAGAGTGACTATAATGTTGTGGAACCGTTGGGACAGACTCCATCCAAGATATCCATGCTTGCTCTGCTCTTGTGCTCTGAGGCTCATGCTAAGGCCTTGGTGAAGTTTCTGAAGAATGCTCACATACTGCAAGACACTACTATTGATCAATTTGAAGTTTATATTGCTAGCCTGGCTGCCAACAACGACCTAGGCTTCTATGATGCTGATTTGACTCCTGCTGGAAGGAAACACAACAAAGCCTTGCACGTCTCTGTTGAATGCAAGGGCATTACATTGTCTCATGTTTTGGTAGATACCGGTTCTGCTCTAAATATCCTACCGAAGAGTGCTTTTGACCGACTTGATGTTGAAGGTTTGGTCCTGAAGCCCAGTGACATTATCGTGAGAGCTTTTGATGGTTCTAAACAAACAGTACTTGGAGAGCTCATTCTGCCTGTCAAAGTCGGTTCCCAGACTTTTGACTCTACTTTCTTTGTCATGGACATCCGTTTACTCTTGCCTACTTGGACGCCTTGGATACATGGGGCAGGCGTTACCTCTACCTTGCATCGGTTGAAGTACCCAAAGAAGGGAAGGTTGTTACAAGATGTGGAAGAGGAGTACATGGTCACCATCCGCAGTCATTCCAATACCTCGAGATGGAAGTGAATTTTTGAGACTCTCTCAAGCTTTAAACAATCCCCGAGTCATGCCTGCTGACTCTTCTCACTCCGAGTTACACAAGCTCCGCCTAGGATGGCCTCACGAAAGATGCTCTGCAGCTTGAAGAAGGAGGTAGTGCTATTTGGGGTCAGCTCCCCGATCTTCCTTTCAAATCTGACAAGACTGGTTTAGGCTTCACCATCAAGGGTCAGAAGATGATACGACGCGAACGTGCCGGCCAACTTCCTTTCTGCATCAGCCAGGATGGAGTCCATGCTATAGAGGACGACGACATCGACTTCGACAGCAGCAAGTGGATCTTCCCAACTTCTGACATCGGACTCAACAATTGGAAGACTGAAGACGTCATACCAATCTCCTTTAGACAGGAGTAATTGCTTTTGTTTTCTATTTTGCTTTTCATTTTTATGCTTCGAACAATAAACTTTAAAGCCTAGTGCCTTGCCCGGGGCATCGTGGCTCGTTTGTGAGGGTTATTATCTGTCATTTGCATATTTTCATTCAATAAAATCGTTGGACTTTTTGCGTTTAATTCTTTCTCTTTACTTTATCACCCCTTCAAAAAGCTATGTGTTTCTTACACACACCCACGTGATACACTGCAGAATCACTCCGAATCTCGTTGATAACAGCTATGCTATTGCTAAATATGACTTCGATAATCTGATCTACCAAGCCGAAGACGAAGGTGAGGAAGATTGTGAAGTGCCAGGAGAACTTGTCAGACTGCTACAACAAGAAGAGCGAGTTATACAGCCACACGAAGAGCCAGTTGAGGTTGTGAATCTGGGTACTAATGAAGACAGAAAAGAGATCAAGGTAGGAGCAGGTCTTGAGAGCAGTGTTAAAGAAAGATTGGTTCAGATGCTACGAGACTACATCGAGGTTTTTGCTTGGTCATACGAAGACATGCCAGGTTTAGACGTTGATATTGTGGTACACCGTTTACCAACGAAAGAGGGTTGTCTCCTAGTGAAATAGAAGGTTCGTCGTATGCGTCCTAAGATGTCAGAGAAGATCAAAGCTGAAGTTATGAAACAGTTCAATGCCGGTTTTCTAGCCGTTACTTCTTATCCACAGTGGGTTGCAAACGTGGTACCCGTACCTAAGAAGGATGGCAAAGTACGAATGTGTGTGGATTACAGAGATCTGAACAAAGCAAGTCCGAAAGACGATTTTCCACTTCCTCATATTGATGTTCTGGTTGACAACACTGCCCAGCATGAGGTTTTCTCCTTCATGGATGGTTTCTCCGGTTATAATCAGGTCAAAATGGCTCCTGAAGACATGGAGAAGACTACTTTCTTTACCCAGTGGGGCACTTTCTGTTACAAAGTTATGCCGTTCGGACTGAAGAACGCAGGCGCCACTTATCAGTGTGCCATGGTGGCGTTATTTCATGACATGATTCATCACGAGATAGAGGTCTACGTCGATGACATGATAGCTCGGTCACAGACTGAAGAAGAACATCTCGATCATTTGCAGAAGCTGTTTGATAGATTGAAGAAGTACAAATTGAGACTTAATCCCAACAAGTGCACCTTTGGAGTCAGATCCGGTAAACTCTTAGGGTTTGTTGTCAGTGATAGAGGTATTGAAGTTGACCCCGCCAAGGTTAAAGCTATACAAGAGATGCCAGCTCCCCGCACCGAGAAGGAAGTCAGGGGTTTCTTGGGACATTTGAACTACATTGCCAGGTTCATTGCACATCTAACTGCTACTTGTGAGCCAATCTTCAAGTTACTGAAGAAAGATCAAGTAGTGAATGGAACGACGATTTCCAGATCGCGTTTGACAAAATCAAGGAGTACCTACAGAATCCCCCTATCCTGATGCCGCCTGCCGAAGGAAGACCTCTCATCATGTACTTGACAGTATTAGAGAATTCAATGGGGTGTGTGTTGGGGCAACATGACGAGTCTGGTCGAAAAGTGTATGCAATATACTACCTTAGCAAAAAGTTTACCGACTGGGAAACAAGATACTCACAGCTCGAGAAAACTTGTAGCACTTCGGCTTGGGTTGCTCGCTGACTAAGACAGTATATGTTGACTCACACTACCTTATTGATTTCCAAGATGGATCCGATAAAGTACATATTTGAGAAACCAGCTCTTTCCAGAAGAATAGAAAGATGGCAAATGATCTTGACCGAATACGACATCCAGTATACTTCTCAGAAAGCGATCAAAGGAAGTATAGTAGCCGATCATTTGGCTTATCAAGCCTTAGATGACTATCAGTCTATGCAGTTCGAGTTTCCAGACGAGGATGTTTTGTTAGTTACTGATTGCGAAGAACCAGAACCAAACGAAGGACCTGAACAAGGATCCCGATGGACCATGGTCTTTGATGGAGCCTCAAATGCACTCGATAATGGCATTGGCGCCATCATCACATCTCCTACAGGCGGACACACGCCTTTCACCGCCAGATTGTGTTTCAGTTGTACTAACAACATGGCCGAATATGAAGCGTGCATCATCGATATTAAAGCTGCTATTGACTTAAGAATCAAGTTCTTGCAAGTGTACGGAGACTCAGCTTTGGTGATCAGTCAGATTAAGGGCGAGCGGGATACGAAGCATCCGAATCTCATTCCATATTGAGAGCATGTTCTAAGTTTGATCCCTTACTTCGAAGATATCACTTTTGATCACATTCCACGAGAAGAGAATCAATTGGCAGACGCATTGGCTACTGTGTCATCTATGTTCAAGGTTAGATGGGACAACGAGGCTCCCCAGATCATCATAGAAAGGTTTGACGAACCAGCATATTGTTGTGAACTTGATACAGAAGAGAAACCTTGGTTCTACGATGTGAAGAGGTATCTCGAGACTCAGGAATATCCCGCAGGGGCATCTGTCAATGATAAGAAGTTCTTGAGAAGATTTGCATCCAAATTCTTCCTCAGCAACGACACCTTATACAAGCGCAACCACGACCTGTGCTTACTTCGCTGTGTGGACCATAAAACTGCGAGACGGATCATGGAAGAATTACACGAAGGCGCATTTGGTACCCACTCCAGTGGACATACCATGGCTAAAAATATTCTGAGAACAGGTTACTATTGGTCCACCTTGGAAGCTGATTGTCACCGCTATGCTCGATCTTGTCACAAATGCCAGATATATGCAGATAAAGTGCACGTACCTCCAGTACCATTGAATGTTCTTACCGCTCCTTGGCCTTTCGCAATGTGGGCATTGACATGATCGGAGAAATCAAGCCCACTACTTCCAACGGACATCGCTTCATCCTCGTGGCAATTGATTATTTTACCAAGTGGGTAGAAGCACCTCGTCAGATCCGTTACCAAGGATGTCGTGGCTCGATTCATCAAGCATAATCTTATCTGTCGATATGGCACTCCCGAAAGGATTATCACAGATAACGGTTCCAATCTCAACAACAAGATGATCACCGAACTCTGCACACAGTTCAAGATCACGCATCACAACTCTTCTCCGTATCGACCTAAGATGAATGGCGCAGTGGAAGCCGCCAATAAGAACATTAAGAAGATTATACAGAAGATGACAGTGACTAACAAGGATTGGCATGAGATGTTACCATTTGCTCTTCATGGTTATCGCACTACAGTACGAACATCAACAGGGGCAACCCCTTTCTCTCTTGTATACGGTATGGAAGCAGTCCTACCCATCGAGGTTCAGATACCCTCAACCAGAGTCCTTCAGGACGCAGAGTTAGGCGAAGACGAATGGATCCAGACTCGCCTCGACCAGATTAACTTGATTGATGAGAAACGACTCGCATCCATCTGCCACGGATAGACCTATCAAAAGCGTATAATCAGAGCATTTAACAAGAAAGTCAAACATCGAGTCTACCAAGTCGGTGATCTAGTAGTCAAGCGCATCATTCTTCCGCAAGGTGATCCCAGGGGCAAGTGGACTCCCACCTATGAGGGACCATTTGTAGTCAAGACAGTATTTTCCGGTGGAGCTATGATACTTAGCACCATGGATGGCGAAGATTTCCCACACCCTGTGAATGCGGACATAGTCAAAAAATACTACGCATAAACAAGTCCCGCTAGGTCGACTGGCCTAGGAAAAAATAAGGGCATCCTGGCGAACCAAAAGAGGTTCGGGAAAAAGTTAAGGATATATGCAAAAATGTACACCCGGCAAGTCGAAAACCTGAAAAGGCGGCTTGGGCAAAAAAGGGTATCCCGGTAGACTGAAAACCCGAAAGGGCGGTCTAGGCAAAAGTTAGGGATTTAAGCGTATGACTATGTCTCGTCTGGATCATCTATCTACAAACTACTATCAAGCATTCAAGATTCAAATGACGAATATCAATTCACTCACTTTCTACTGACAGCAAGGAGATGAGATAGTCGAAATATATGAGTACTAGCATAGTTGGAACTTAACGAGACAGTTTCCGCATAGCTTTTTACTTTCTCTGTATACAAACTATTTGGCCATACGCCACCTTTTCAAATTAATACAAGTCCTTTCCTTTCACAAAGTATTTGTTTTGTTGTTTTTTGCACAAAGTCCAACGATTGCTTTGAATGATTATATGCATTTAACAATAAAAATCTGTTTACAAACATACGAAAAGCAGACATACAAAAGTACTTACCACAGGCTCTAGGAATTTAGATGACGACGAAAGTTACCAATACGTTCCTCCACAGAGTACAAATCCCCGCAGAGCCTTCGCTTGTTACAAACTTTCCCTAGCAAAGTACATACCCTTTTCACTAGCAGTGATCTCCAGCGGAGGTATTCATCCCCAGCAGAATATCTCTCATTTCTCCGGCAGCAGCAATATCCCGACTCGAAACTTGGTTAGATAGTGCATTGGAGGAAAACTACGTTTCTTACTCCCCAACCGGATCTACGTACCAGATCCCCAACGGAGTGCTCCCCGGCTTCCATTACCTCCAGCAGGGTCAACACGCCAGTTCCCCAGTGGATTGTCTCCTCATTTCCTCCCTCCCCAGTAGGGTCTACATACCAGATCCCCAGCAGAGCATCTTTCATCTTTATTCCCCAAACAGCAGTGTCCAGACTCGAAACTTGGTCAGATAGTGCATCGGAGGAATCAAAGTCACCTATTCTTATTCCAAGTCAGGGTTTCCACGGTTTCATCCTCAAGCAGAAGCTACAGATCCCCAAGCAGAACGTCCACATCTTCTTCGAGATGGATATGTTTTGAAATACATACATACGCATTCATGCATTATATATAGAAATAATGTTCATACGCATTGCATGCATCATAATCTGCATCAGTCTAACTATATCCTGTCAAAATTTCTCTTTTTTTTTCCAGCAGGTGGAAAACCCTCCTAAACAAAAGGTCAAAGATTAACCTGAACAATCATGGCCACAAGTCCAGGATTAATACCTGAAGCCAGACGGGAAACCTTATCCGAGCGACTACTTGAGTTGTCCTCCGACAATAGGCATTGGATCAATACCCGAAGTACAACAGGGAAGCTATCCGCGCTATGCCTATCATCCCCTCAGAGTAATCAAGACGAAAGATTAATTCTGACACTCTCTCATTATCAACAGCAACTACAGAGTCTGGCGTACGACTCGGTTGCCCTGGATGGCATCTTAAGCCCATCTCCGACTATTTGTCGACATCTCTCCACTTTCAGAATGCTGCATATTTGGTTAAAAAACCAATACAAACCAATAACTTCATTCAAATACGAGTGCAAAGTCTAACGTACGACTCTCTCCGGATGGCATCTTAAGCCCATCTCCATGCTCCCTCCTACATACGGGAATACCTACAGAGCCTAGCGTACGGCTCATTCCCCAACATCAGTCCATCCGAATGGCATCTTAAGCCCATCTCCGATGGTTCTCCTATTCAAGCGACTTTCTTGAGTCTAACGTACGACTCATTCCCCAGTGAAGTCTCTGGCTTCTCCAAACGGCATCTATAAGCCCATTCCCTTACATCATTGATCAACGACGAGTGCAAATTTTCAGGTGTACTCGAGTGTTCAATCATCTTCTACTTCCAGGTCACGAAAGGCAAAGCATGCCAATCTAACCCTTCCAGTACAAGAAGATTGAACAGGGGCAACTGTCATACCCCAAAATTTGCCCTCTTACTTCTCAAGGCATTCTACATATCCCTACTCAAGGATTCCTCAAGGGTTGATCAGACAAACCCTCTCCTAGACAATCAACCCAAACTAGGGTTTAGCAATTCCCAGATCAAGATAGGTTCTCAACACCTCCAATGGTCATCATGCCTCCTCATATGCTTCAAAGAATCTCCATGACAAGATTCAAGCCTCACAGGTCAACTTTCCTCAGACAATTGCTCAGATGGTTGAAAATCAGTTGTATTGGACAAAAAGTCAACTGTGGTCAACATATAGTCAAACTTCATGATTTTTGGTCACCATCCTCATTTTGAAGTGATATTCATCATTTGATCAAGGGTTGGTCATGATTCAACAAGAAAACTCAAGATTTGCTCAAAAGTCAAACTTTCCAAATTAGGGTTTTCTAGTGAAAAGTCAACTGAACCTTAACTGATCATAACTTTCTCATACTTTGTCAAAAAATTTTCCACCACCTCTCATTTTGAAGAAAATTCAATTCTCTACAACTTCATTTCTCACAAGCATGTTCAAAAAATGCTTCATTTTGAAGATATGGATCAAAACATTACAGGTCCTTTTCAAAGTCAACCAAAAGTCAACTTTTTGTAATGAAGTTTTATTGAGCATGGTAACTTCAATTGAGATGAAACAAAATATTTTGTTTAGAGGACACCTAGAGCTTTCTAAAAAGTCCAAGAACACTAAAAAATGTTGAAAATTGAGCAAGATACAACATGCACAAGTTGGGCATTTTTGAAGAGGTGCACAAAGAGAGATACTTGTCAAAATCCAAAATTTTGCAAATGGGCCTAGTTTTGCTTCATTTAAACTTGTTCCTTAGACAATTTGGAACATCCAAGCCCAATGTCACGAATTTTATCTTTATTATTCTATTTAATTTGGATTTTATTCATTTAAATACAAATTAAATTAAAAAATAAGGTATAAAATCAAAATTAATTGTAAAATTGAGTTTTCTCTCATTCTTGAGATCCAAGTAACTCATAAAAGCTGACAAATTTCGAAATTATCATTGATTAGGCAAGAATTTGATTGAAATTGGATCAAAAAAGGAAGATTTGATTTTGTACAAAATCAAATAATTTTTGCATTGATTGATCAATATTTGCTCTTCAATTCAGCCCAAAATCCATTCACTATAAATGTACAATGCATACAACATAAATGACAACAGAAAAAATGCTTGGAAGAACCCTAACCTAAAGCCAAAAAACCGTGTCCTTCAAGGCATTTGCAACCCTAGTTCCAGTTGATTTTGAGCATTCCATTGCATTCCTTGGGGTCTTTAGAGTCGATCCAGACCTTTACAAGTTGCAAAACCATTCAGAATCAAGCAATCACGATTTCGGTTTGTCACACTTTTTCAAATTTTGATTTCTATCATTCATGCATTGTTAACGTGTTTTGATGTTTGCTTTGTGTTTAGTTTGAAGTTTGCAAGCTTTCTGGACAATCCAATTGCATTTCCATGGCCTGAAACGTGATTCACCATAGTTAGGGTTTTCTGAACTGATTTAGGGTTTCACAAAATACGTAAAATTGGACAAAACGAACACTACCATCGTGTTCAGAACGATGTTTCCAATCGAACCATGCCATTTAATTTCATTTATATTGCTTGTACTGGATTTTGATATTTGCAGGGGCCATAGCGTCGAACTCAGCCGACGCTAAGTTTTCAAAAATTTAAATGAAGAAGACGATGTTCTTCGCGCGTGTTCTGGGCAATCAGGGATCGAGTTTGCTTAAAAGCGCTTTGTTTCATTATATTGACACCAAAAGCAGTTTGGTCCAGTGGTGAAGGTGGCGCGTGTTTTCCTTGAGGACCTGAGTTCGAACCTGGGCAAGACCACTTCTTTTTATCACTTTACAAACTAACATGTTTTTTTTTTATTTTCTATTTTTCTTTAATATTTTCATGTATTTAATTTATCTTTAAATATTTTTTATCATGCATCTAAAAAACACCAAAAATATTTATTTTTTGCATTATTATCAGAAAAATGTTTATTTAATTTTTAGCATTAAAATTAATATTTTTGCATGCCTATTTTATTTAATTCTTAATTAATGATTAATTTGACTTTTAATTGCATTTAAACTATCAAATCGATTCAGAAAATTACCAAAAATTATCTTATCATATTAATGTCATTACTAGCATAAAAACTTTTTCCCCATTCAAAAATCATGTTTCTACTAACATTTTTCTTCTTATGCAATTTTCTCGTATTTTCCGATTATGTATCTGTTCACAGGTTGTAACATTTCGGAAATTTTTCTTGCTTTTCTTTTCAATTATGTAACTGCCTATGGGATGTAATAGTTTAATTAGGATTTTATTTCCGCACTCCTATTATGTAACTGCCCCAAAGCCATGTAATAGCATAGGACTTTATCTTTCCGCATTTTACATTTCCGCAATTTATTTTCCGCACCCTATAAAACTGCTAGTAATTAGGCGTGTATGGCAAGATAAAATTGGACATAGGTCACTCATGATTTCAAGATAAAATATCTGAATTTCACACTCTTTTCACACATGCACCCCTTAGGGTAATTCTCTTTCGTTGCCTTTACGAATACAAATGGTCAAGTCCCTCGAACGTAGAGGTATCCTAGCACCGTTGCCTTCAAAATATATCATCATAGTCCCTTCGATACAAAGATCATAGACCCACGATGTCGCCTACGAATACATGATCTTGACCCTAGATTGATGCCTACGAAAAATGATGATCGTCCCTTCGAATGTGCTAGGATACTTCCTACAAGTTGCCTTCTATGACCATACGATGTCCCTTCGAATGCCCCTTTACATCCAACGAATAGGGTTACCTACAAACTAATGGTATGGATAGCACTACTCTAAAGGAACGTAAAATAACACGAAAACGACCAATTCTGAGTAGGTAATAAGACTTTTAGTTGCTTGCTCAAACAAAATGCTTTTCACACCACACACTTTTGTCAAAGTTCAAACTCTTTTTTAAAAAACGAAACAGTTCCGAACACTTTGTATACATTCCTACATGAATCATTACAAAGTCAAAGCGAAATGCCTTTTCAAAACATTTTTTTGTCAAACACACAGAAAGCACTTTTAAAATCATCTAAGAGCAACTAAGAGCCCGTAGATAACCACGGATGAAAAGGGGTGCTAATACCTTCCCTTTTCATAACCTTCTCCCTTACTCAGAATCTAACGAAGGTCTTTTCCTGTTCTTTTCACCTTCCCTTAATTGGATAAACGAAAAGTCGGTGGCGACTTGCTATCCGCAACATTTGCGATACAAAATCTCAAAGTCGTTTACAGACACACATAGCATCCTCGGAAAACATAAATTGATTCATAAACATCAAAACATCTTCTTTATTAAACTTCCTTAACCAATCGTATTTTCATAAAGTATGATTCTTATTTACAAAAGGCAAAGCAACTAAAAGGACAACAACAAGACGACATAATTATTCCTCCCGAGTGCTACGTATCAGAGCGACACCGACTCGACTAATGCAACTATAAACTCCGTCATAACCTCGCATGTTACCAATATAAAGGTAACGGCGAAACAAGTAAAGGGTGAGATAATCCAAAACATATAATTAAAGGCATGATAAAATATATATATATATATATATATATATATATATATATATATATATTTAGTTTTAGAATTAGAAAGGATATAAGTTAATAAGTGCATTCCGACACTTATCCAAACCTCACTTATTTCGATCGTCATTCTAATGTGTATCATCTACACTATATCGTCATAACCTCATCGGCATACTCCATCGCAACAACACATAACCCTCCGTCACCACGAAATCGTCACGAGCTAAAACATCACTAATTAACACGACAGTCTTAAACAACAACATCAACCAACCACATTAAATAATGCTAATAATATAAGCAACATAAACAAATCATCACAAATTGGCTAAAACCCATCTTCGCCGCATAAAGCCCATCATCACAAACATCATCGTAAACATCATCACAAACATCATCGCAACATCATCATTAGCCATCAAATAAAACTCAATACCAAAAGACTCCAAAATAAACATAATGGACTCCATGAGACACGACTATGTTATGCATGTGGTACCCATCGCTTGTTCCGTAATTAGGGACACTTGGCATAAAGCCGATCTTTGCTCGGCATAAAAGCCATCTTCGCCGGCATAAAAGCCATCATCGCTGGCATGAAAGCCCTCTTCGCTATGAAATGTATGTGACTCAATAATAAAGACCACACAACAACATATCATCATCGCTCATCACAATTGACATAAAGTCTACATCGTCATAATTTATCCACATACAGATAAATATATCATCGCATCATATTTGCATTATGCAAAACATCACTAATAATTCATCATCATCAAAATCATGCATTCGCAAATCGGAAGCATTCATTAACAACATCAATATAATCATCACAATATCATGTACAAAGACATATATTATCGCATCGCAAATCATCAAGTATTTATTAATTAATACGTCGTCACAATCATTATGTTTAGTCGCACCACATCATCACCAATTCATTCACTAAATTCTGAAAACGGAAAAATAGTCAAAACACCTATACTGTCATGAAAGCCATTTCTAATAACCGCGTTATTTATAAACATCAACATCGAAATCGGATTGTCCATACGTGCCTTAAATCTACTAAAACACAATCCAATTCAATTTTACCGTAAATTGGCCTATTTCGGGTCGTCTCGTAAAAACTCATAATTTCTAAAAACTAACCTCACCACTACGTTCTACACGTCAAACTTAGCTAGCACGTCAATTTTCGTTGAATTTGGAGCAACTTGCTCCGTCGCCGAATTTACCGAAATCGAAAAATCGGAACATAATCGGGTTCTAAATTTAATTGGCTAACTTATACCCTAATTATATTTTATAGATACCAAGGGTTGCTAGGTGGGATTGGATAATTTGAAGAAAATGAATGCATTAAAGAATTATGCGTAAAATTATTTGACAGAAAACAGCAAAAATGCAAGTTACAGAAAACAATGAATTTTCGTTCTTCTCCTCCACAAGGGACGTACATCCCCATCCTATGCACACAATGGGAGGCGAGGGCCTCAAGAAAGGGGGTGGCCTCCCCACACATGGAGGTGGGCGCCTCCCGTGAATCTTTTCCCATTCATTTCGCTTTCCTCGTCTTTTTCCCTCGCTTTGTCTCTGCTCACGCTTCATATTTTCTTATTTTCTGGTTTTGCATACTTGCTGTTTATATTTTTCTTTCCTATTTCCATCTCCATTTCTATTACATAACATACCATACTACTAACAACAACACCCATATTCTCTACATCAAATTCAACTCTTCTAAACATTCCAACAATCACTCAACAAAACCCTATAAACCAATCATCAATTTTCCCCAAATTCAAAAATACAATCATCAAAACCTAATCATATGAGATAGAGAAATCAAACCCCTTACCTCACAAGCTTGGATGATTCAAGATGCTCCAACAAAACCCCAAATCCATGCTAGCTCCTCTTCTTCTTCTTTCCAAAACCCTTTCTTTTTCCTCTCAAGTTTCTATTTTGTTTTGTGTTCACAATGGAAGGAAAAGGAAAGGAAAATGGTTTTTATAACTTGTTTTCTTACTAGCATCCAAGTTCTCATGTTTGGTTTTGGTATAAATGAATGGAAGGAAAATAAGGAGAAATGGTTCTTATAATGGTATTTTCCTTACTAGTAAGCCAAGGGGTGAAAAACCCAATTCTCATCAATTACTCCTCACACCCCTAACCAATTCTTATAATTTAACACACTAATAATATCTACTAATATTATTTATTCAATCAATTAAAACAATATCGGGGAATTAAATATCGGATCCGAATAATGTTTTACCGAACCGAACAGAATAAAACCCGGACCGAACAAAACGTCGCCAGATAAATTAATAGATATAATAATTAATATAAATATTCTCGTCGCAAGATAAATATCGATCGGTAATTCGAAAATATTTATATAATATAATATTAATTAAAATCGGGCGTTACAATTAACATGTCTATGAAATTTGTGCTTTATGCAAAATATCTTGGCATGTACATAAAATAAATTTGTGTTCACATTCGAATCATTAGGACCTAAACCACAAAGGTGAGAAGCTCTCCACCTTATACAAAAAATTGAGTGTCTAATAGTTTTGTTAACTCGTGTGATTCATGTTTAATCTTAATTTGTTTTTGGCATTTTGGAAACTTAGAGATGATCAAGGCAATTTTTTGTGCACTATGAGAAAAACCATCAATTCCAAAAGGGCTTCAACCAACCGTGAGTGAGTGAATCTTTGTGAACCCTTTTGAGCTTTAAAAATCTAATTTGTAGAATGAATCTATCAAATCAACTAATTGTTAAGTAGGCCACTTAATAGTTGTTGATAATCTATGAAAATTCAATGATGATTCATTCTATAAATTTTTCTTGTTTGTAAACACCAACCCTATTTGTTGATTAACCCTTTGAAGAGCATGTTCTTGAAAAAAAAAGGATTGATGAATTGAAGTTGGGGAGGTTGATCAAAAAGAATCTTGAATTGATGACACAATGATCCTAAAGAAAAAGAAAAAAAATAGAGAAAAGAAAAATACAAAAGAAGAAAAATCTGTTTAAGAAAAGAAAAAAAAAACAAGAAAAAGAAGATCATTGTGCGAAGTTAGAAAAGAGGTTGTGAATAATAAGAAGGAAGTGGGAATGATTTTGTGAAATGCTCTTCATTATCTTTACCCAATTTGTTTCAATGGCTTTGTACTTAAATATCCCTTGTTTTTAACCCAAGCCAAGTTACAACCCTTGAAAGTCCTTAGTGATCTTTGTTTCCATTTTGTTCATTTAACTTGTTTTGATGAATGTGTGAATTATTCTGGATGTGCATGACTATTAGTGAGAGTGTTTAGTCCTTTTTAAATATTGCATTTTGTTCTTCAAGGATATTGAATAAATCTTTAGGTGATTCAAGTGTGAACATGTCTTTTGTTTTGTCTACATGTATCGATATATTGTGTTTAGAACTTAATTCATATCCATGTTGTTTTTCGAAGAAGCAATTGATGTGTATCTATACCGGGTATGTTGAGTTTGAACCATCCTTCTTGTGTTGATTTACATGCTTACATTTTGATTTTGCTTGCTTTGTGAGTTTTGACTTTTGTTTGAGGACAAACAAAGAAGTAAGTTGGGGAGAGTTGTTAAGGACCAAATTGTGGATATTTTGTAGATGATTTTGTGGTCCTTAACAATGTCTTTTAATTAATTAGTAGTATTTAGTATAGTATTTTGGTTTAATTATGTTTTTATTTAGTTTTTGTTTATAATATATTATTTAACTTAGTTTACTTTTAAATTGTAGGTTTTTAATGTTGATTCTCTCAAGCTTGGATTCAAGGAAACTTGAAGAGCTTTTGAGATGTTTCTATTGGAAGGAATTTTTGGAAGAAGAAGCATGCTTCAGGTCGCGCTCAGCGCGGTTGCAGCATGAGTGCGCTTAGCGCGGTCTGCGAAAATCAGAAAAAGGACAGACCCATGCTTTCACCTTTTTAGCCACCAACTCTCTGTTTTTCCAGCTGCTTTTGCTGTGCTAAAAAGGGGACATATATCACTTCTTCATCATTTATCATCATTGTTGTAAATTAGGGTATAGAAACTAAAAAGAAAAACATAGTTCTTCTTGATTTTTGCTCTATGTTCATCTTCTCCAACAATCTTGTAAGCAAAGCAACCACGGAAATGTGTGGCTAAGCTCCTTTTGTGTCAAGATTAGAGGTAGTTGACCTAACTAGTATGTATTTCTACTAATCTCTTTGTGTATGAACATGGTTGATGATTTATGTATGTTGAATATCTTTGTTCTACCATCTTTTTATGCTTTGAATCATGTTTGAAAAAGGATGCTTCAAAGTTTACCTAGGATATTCATCCACTAATGAACAAATGCTATAAATAGATTTGTGAGTTAGTGTTTACAAGTATTGAACTTCATGATTATTATGTCAATAGTTGTAGTGAGAAATCATTCAAAGATTTACATGATAACACTCACAATCTTGGTGAGAAATCAACAAGATTGAGAGGATATGTATTTATAGAAATCATCAATTAGTTCATCACTTAGTTAATAGAATATATATGAAATTAGGTTAATGAAACTAATCTTGACATGCCTCTATCATTTGAAAACAACTCCAAACTCTCTTGAATCCAAACATAGCTCTTTTTGAAAAAGATATTTTAATTGTTTGCTTGAAACTCATGATAAATGATAAACTCCTATCATTTTGCATTGAATATTTTGTGTTAGGTCTCATGTGCATGTCACTGATAACTTAAAGTTGTTCTATTGTATTTATAATATAAGGTTAAATATATCTTCAGTTCCTATAAGTATGTGTTTCTGAAATTTATATTTTTTTAAAATTTTTCATCGAATAATAGTCTTTGCAAATTTATCATGCACATATTTTTAGTCTTTGCTGTTAAATTGATGTGTATTTTTGAATGATAATTTTACATACGTGTGTAGAACGTTATAAAAAGTTCCACGGAAAAAAAGTTCAAAATTTGATTTCTAAATCGAAATTTTCATTGTTTTTATCAATATCATTTGAAATTTTAAAAATTTATATTTAATTCTTCTTATTTTAAAAAATTTTAAAATTTAATAAATAAATATTGTATAATATTCTGAACACATAAAAATAATAATTCAAAAACTTACAAATTTAAGGGTAATTAAACTGTTTTAAAAATTTTAGAAAATAATAAAAACTAAAACTGTAAGAAAAAGTTTACAAAGACTATTATTCGAAAGAAAATTTGAGAAACCAAAATTACAATGATATTTATAAGGACTAAAAATATATTTAACACTATAATATAATCTTCAAGAATTAAAAATATGTTTTGATACTCTGTAATACCAGAGATGGAGACATGAGTTTTAAAATCATTCACATTCCCTTCATTAACAAGGAGCCGATATAGGTATTATTCCAAATCTATATCATTATCTTGTCTCCTAATACTTAATATGTTGAAGCAGGTGAAGTGATATATTTATTGTACTAAATATGTTGGCTCAATATCACTACTAGAAAATTGGATTTTCCCTGGATTTGAGTAAAAATCCACGGAAACACGTTGGATTTTCCTGCAGTTTATGGTTCCCAGCTAATACCTTTGGGTAATAATTTCACTGGAAAATCCAGAAACATCCGCAGGAAAAGTACCGCATATAAATCCATGATAAACCGCAGGAAATGTTTTCTCAATTTTTAAAAATCATTTTTAATTATATATTAAAATAACCATAATAAAAAATAAAACACATATATCCAAAGAAAATTCATAGAACAACAATTTATAAACTACAAAAAATAAAAATTTAATTTTAAATAAAACACATTCATAGAACAACAATTTATAAACTACAAAAAATAAAAATTTAATTTTAAATAAAACACAATAATAGAACAACAATTTATAAACTTAACAAGTTCTTACATAGTCATATTACTAAAAATGACTCAAACAATTCATTTGTCTCGCTAACTTAAAAATTATAATTCATTACTAACGTCTTCTTCATGTGTTTCTTCGACCCCATCTTCATATTGATCACTTTTATTAGATGGCTCTTCGACGTCGTGAATTGAGATCGAGTGAATTGAGGTTGAATAAGATATGGAATAGGTTGGGGTTGAGCGGTTGGGCTTAAGTGAGTTCAGGTTGAGTGATTTCATGTTGAGTAGATATATAACCTTTCCCACAATTTTTCTGCTTGGACTTTTTTGGTGGCATCAGTTGCAAGAATTTCGGATCCTCAATAGATTAATCGATCTCTACACAATCAAAAACACAATAATTAGTGATCATATAGAAAGAAAGAAAAACTATTTTATCATGCTCCTCACCGTGGCAGCGTAAAAGGTCCTTGTTCTTCGTTTAGAGTCGCGCGGTGGACGGGTGGCCGAAGTGACTAAGAAACATTGTCCTTCCGCAACATCGACCTTACTCGCCTTTCAATAGCTGCAACTGTTGTATCCCATAATGTTTTCACAATTCCTTGGCCATATTGAAGTATTAGTTCACCAACTTTTTATCCCGAACATTGTACAATATCAACATACACGCACAAAACTTATCTGTTAGATTTTAGAGGTTAAATAACCTTTAAAAGGGTAAGAGTTTAAAAAGTTACCATTTACGAGTCTTTAAATTTATCTCCTCCAAACATACATGATTCCTACTGTAGCATGCTAGAATAATAATTAACCAAAATTAATGTTCACTTATTTTTTTAAAGATTATTTTTATATTAATAAGGAAAGATTCCTACTACCTGTGTAGCATCCTGGAATAATAATTAACCAAAAATTAAGGTTCACTTTGAAAAGATTCCTACTGCCTGTGTAGCATGCTGGAATAAATCCAAACACTCTGGGTTGTAGAATCATCTGTCAGAAGGCATACAAGGTGTACCTCATTTGTCGAATCATATAAATCTTGCAAACTTCACATTCTGGGTTGTAGAGGTTCATCTTCATTTTTGGAATCTTCATGTTCTGTTGAAATGCTTGCTGGTACAGCGACAGATGATTCTTCAACTTCGTCGATAACTTATGTCGAATTGTTCCAGTCCCACTTGCTCACTTCGTTTATTCGAACATCTCTACTCACTATCACTTTCTTGCTTATGGGATCGAATAACTTGTACCCTTTTGTTTTCTCATCATACCCAATGAATATGTACTTCTGACTTTTATCTTCAAGTTTCGTTCTTCGTTGATTTGGTACATGTGCGTAAGCTACACTACCAAATACTTTGAGATGAGAAATTGTTGGCTTATGTCCGCTCCATGCTTCTTGTGGTGTTTGATCTTCTAACTTCGAATGTGGACATCAATTCTGAACATAGATGACACATTGTACAACTTCTGCCCAGAATTCTTTCGACATGTTCTTGCTATTAAGCATTGATCGAACCATGTCAAGAGTTGTTCGATTCTTTCTTTCAGCCACACCGTTTTGCTGAGGTGAATATGGTGCAGTTAGGAATCTCCTTATGCCCCGCTCTTCACAATACTTCATAAAGGCTGTCGAAATGTACTCACCACCTCTGTCAGATCGAACTGCTTTGATGTGTCTGTCAGTTGCCTTCTCCACCATTACTTTGAACTTTTTGAACACCTCAAATGCTTCATATTTTTCTTTTAAGAAATAAACCCAAGTTTTACGTGAGAAATCGTCGATAAAGGAAATGAAGTACCTTTTGCCACTGAAAGATTCCGGAGTGATTGGCCCACATATGTCGGTATGAATCAATTCGAGAATATGTTTAGCTTGATACTCGCCTTCTTTTGAAATGAGGTTCTTGTTTGTTTACTAAGTACACATTCTTCACAAAACTTTCCTTCATAATCCATGTCGTAGTCGTGTACCATGTTCTTTTCGCCAACCTTCTCAAACCATGATGTAGATGACCAAAGCGTTGATGCCATAGTGACGCTTTGTCTTGCATATTGACTTGTAAGCATTTCTCTCGAACGTTCCTCGATTCGTTTGTACATTTGATTTCTTTCCATTTCGACACGAGCAATAGGATGTCCCACTGTCCTTCAAATGATCCGATCTTTTATAAGTATCGAATAACCTTTTTCGTAAGTTGTCCCAAACTCAAGATGTTGGTCTTGAGGTCCGTACATAATAAACATTTTGGATTGATCCAATCAAGCCATCCTTTCAGAATAATGATTGTACCCTTGCCTTCGACCTTCACTTTCGATGCATCTCTGAAAGACACATTACCATCTTCAATTTTTTTCATTTCTTTAATGACCATACTTCCCACACTTATAGCATTCGAAGTTGGAGTAGTTCGATCGACCACCTCTTTGACCACGTCCTCTGCCACGCCAATTTTGCTGGGTCGTCTGTCCTCTCTCGAAGTTGCTGCCTCGACCACTTCGACCACTGTCACGACCTCCAAGACCACGTTCTCTTCCTCTAAAGTTTTGAGAAAAGAGTACCTTTTCATCTTTGATCGACTCCTTGGTTTGATTTGCTTCTTCGACTGCTTCTTCCTTCTTTTTCATCTTACGTTGTTCATGTGCTTCGAGAGAACCAGCGAGCTCTTCGACTAAGAGCGTCGAAAGGTCCTTCGACTCTTCTATTGCACATACAATATTCTCAAATTTATCTGTTAAAGATCTCAAAATCTTTTCAACAGCTCGTGCATCAGTTACTGTTTCGCCATTTCTGGTGATTTGGTTCACCACCTTTTGTACACGCGTGATGTAGTCGATACGCTTCGACCTTCATCTCGCATCTTCTAATTCGCCACGAAGGGTTTGGAGTCGAACCTGCTTTACTCGGTCTGCACCTTTGAACGCTTTCTAACGTGTCCCATGCTTCGACGTAGTCGAACCGACAATCTTTCAAGCTCGCTTCATCAAACGGAATAGTACATACAATGTCTGTCTTATCCTTTGATCGCGTTGCTTTCAACGCTTTGTTGTGCCGATAACCTATGGTATCTCTGGTTCTTCGAACCTGTTCGATTCCTTCCCACGCCTAGAGATCCAAGAAGAGCTTTCATTTGGATAATCCGGTTTTCATAATTTGACTTAGCCGTGGCAATGGCATTTGATTCATCATGTTTGCCATTAGCTCTGATGCCAATTTGTGGAAAAAAGCAATACTAATTTTATATCTTCTTACTTGTTTTATAGATTACAACTTTGGTCATTATATAGACTCAGAGCTTCTGCTGTTTTAAGGAAAACAAATAAACAGTAAATACTAATAATAAGCCATTATCTCTTGGCCTTCCAACTACAACAGACTCTTACTCTTTCCACTAACTTATTAATAGAAACCCACTAATTATAACATTTAAAGTTTATTCAACATATCTAACAATTGTGTATATCAATACTACTTCTCTTTGACTAAATTATGTATGTATGTAGTGACTATATTTTCTTAGCCATGCTATGATAATCGACTTTTCAAATGGAATTGGAAATAAGATTTTACGTATGAATTGCAACCGAAAAACCTTCTTTCTACAGCCAGTTAAAGCAAAAGGTGGTGATTTCCTTGAAGCTCCTCATTGCCGATCAAAAACCTTACCGACAGTTGCACTGGTGTAAGCCTTTTGAAGACAAATCCTACCATGAAGGATTCAAAAGAAGCAATTGTTTCATCATTACGCCAAAAAAAGTTCAAGAAGAATTGTGAGAAAGGTTATATATCTACTCAAGTCACTCAACCTCAACCTATTCCATAATGAAGATGGCGTCGAAGAATCAGATGAAGAAGACCTATTGCATAATGACGTTGGTGTTGAAGAATCAGATGAAGACCTTAGTAACGAATTCTGATTTGTACTATTTTTGTTGTTAATCTGTTATAATTTGGATAGTTTTATTTTTTAAATTACATGGACAAGTAGACAAATGAATATTAGTAGCTTACTTGTTTGACTTATTTTGAATAATGTGGCAACAAATGAATATTAGTAGCTTGCTTGTTTAACTTATTTTGAATAATGTGGCTATGTAAGAACTAGTTACAATAGTGCCTTTTATAGTAAATTGTAAAATTGTAGTTTTATGAATTAGTCTTATTTAAGTTCAAAGCATTTTAAATTAAAATTTTACTTTTATATTAGGGTTATTTATAATAGTTTTATGAACTTGTTTTAAATTTAATTTTAATTTTTATATTATAGTTATTTTAATATATAATTTAAATGATTTACAAAATTGAGATAAACATTTCTCATGGATTTTCCAGCGGATTTTTCTCGGAAGTTACCCACGAAGGTATTAGCTGGGAACCATAAACCGCAGGAAAATTCGTAGAAACATGTTTCCTGCTAATTTTTTACTCAAATCTGCAGGAAAATCCATCTTTTCTAGTAGTGAACATGTACCAAGAATTGATCTCTAGATGTGTCAATCGTTGTTGCTATTAAGTGAACTACGAGAGCTATCTACTACTATGAATTAATTATCTTAAATGTTGTGAGATAATATGAGTTAGAATTTAAAATAGTAATAATCCGTTAACCTTTAAACATTGAGTAATTTATCTTTAATGATATATATTGATGAATTTTACGGCATAAAATTAATTTTAAAAATAATTAATCCAAAATTTTTAAATATTAAGTCTATATATTTTGTTATTTAAAAAGTTTAATATCTTCTTTTCTATTTTAATGTGAAAATTATTACTCACATTTAGTATATCAATATTTTATTAATCAAAATCAAATTATATATTATTCTTTTGATTTTATTTTGATTCTTTAAAGTCTTAAATTAATGTGTGATTTTTAAATTTTATTTGATATAACAAATTTTAATTGATACACATATAAAATTGTTACTAAATTTTTAAAGAATAGCCAAAAATTTATTTAATAACTAAGATTTTTACAAATTAGTATGTCCATATAAAAAATCGAAACAAATCTGAGTTAGAATTTTAAATTCCCACTCATCAATTGCAGCTTTAAAAAAAAATTTAAAATAAAATTGAAGTCAAACAAAATATTTTAGAAATGACTGAAAAACAAAATGACAGAAAAGTATAAAAATAAATACTTTAATTAACTCTATAGATGTCCATCAATTAAACAGATAATTTTAATTGATGGATTAGATTTAAAAGAAAGATTAATCTAATCCATTCATTTTACTATCACATTCCACCTATATATATATATATATATATATATATATATATATATATATATATATATATATATATATATATATATATATATATAAGGAGGGATCAAATTGCATTCGAAGAGTTACACTATGAGTTATACTCAAAACGCACTTAATTAATATTTTTTAAAATCAACCATTGAATTGAAACATATCATCATATAGATAATATTTATAAAGTTTAAGATTAATCTTTAATGATTTACTATATGATCAAGATATCTAAAGATTAACGTCAAATCTATATATTATTGTATATATATATATATATATATATATATATATATATATATATATATATATATATATATATATATAACCAATTCAAAACCAAATCTATATATTGGGTTGCATGTTATAAAGATACATACACAATTAATATACATCACAATCCAACCCTCTTAAAACCAATTCAACAAGAATCATGAATCCTCTGGACCTTGAAGAATTCAAAAGACAAGGTTACATGATGATTGATTTCCTCACAGATTACTACAAAAACATTGAAAACTATCCTGTTTTAAGCAAAGTAGAGCCTGGTTACCTTGCCAAAAAACTCCCATCTTCAGCTCCATTTGAACCAGAATCCATTGAATCAATACTTGAAGATGTTCAACAGCATATAATCCCTGGAATCACACATTGATGAGTCCAAACTACTATGCTTATTTCCCTAGTAGTGGTAGCATTGCAGGGTTTGTAGGTGAAATGTTAAGCAATGGATTCAATGTTGTTGGATTCAATTGGTTATCATCACCAGCTGCAACTGAGCTTGAAACTATTGTTATGAATTGGCTTGCAAAAATGCTTAACTTACCAAAATCTTTCATTTTTTCATCCAATTTTAAATGTGGTGGTGGTGGAGTTTTGTTAGGTACAACATGTGAGGCTATTTTGTGTACACTAGTGGCTGCTAGAGATGAAAAACTTTCTAAAATAGGAAAAGAAAATATTGGAAAACTTGTTGTGTATTGTTCAGATCAAACACATAGTGCACTTCAAAAAGCAACTCAAATTGTTGGAATTCATGCACAAAATTTTAGAGTCATAAAAACTAAAGGGTCAAACTTTTTTGCTTTGTCTCATGAGTCTTTTCTTTCTACCATTCTTTTAGATATTGAAAATGGTTTAGTTCCTTGTTTCTTATGTGCAACTATCGGCACAACCGCGACGAATGCTATTGATCCTATAAAGTTATTATGTAATGTTGCAAAAAAGTATGATATTTGGGTTCATGTTGATGCTGCTTATGCAGGTTCAGCTTGTATTTGTCCTGAATTCAGACATTACATTGATGGAGTTGAAGATGTAAACTCTTTTAGTTTCAATGCTCATAAATGGTTTTTGACTAACTTAGCATGTTGTTGTCTTTGGGTGAAAGATCACAGTGCTCTGACAAAATCATTGTCAACATATCCTGAATTCTTGAGGAACATTAATTCTGATTCAAAGCAAGTGATTGATTACAAAGATTGGCAAATACCCTTGAGTAGGAAATTCAATTCACTCAAACTATGGATTGTAATTCAAAGCTACGGTGTCGAAAATCTCAAGAATTTTCTGAGAAATCATGTGGAAATGGCTAAAACATTTGAAGGACTAGTGAGGAAAGATGAGAGGTTTGAAATTGTTGTGCCGACAAGATTCGCTTTGGTTTGCTTTAGGATCTCTCCATCAGCAATTACCATTACTAATGGTAGTGAAGGTTGCTACTATATTGGAAAAATGATGAATGATGGATATTTGGTGAATGAAGTGAATCGTAAGTTGCTAGATTCAGTTAATGGTTCTGGTAAGGCTTACATGAGTCATTGTGAGGTTGATGGAGCTTATGTTATCAGATGTGCTATTGGTTCAACCTTGACTGAGGAGCATCATGTGACTATGACATGGAAATTGGTTCAACAACATGCAAGTTTTCTATTAGGTACTCCTCTCAACTTATGTTAATACATACACAAAAAAAACTATTCTTGATCAAATAAAAAATGTAACCATATTTATTGTTGTTTTGTTTTTAGGGAATGATACTCAAACTTGATGAAGGGTTTCATCTCAAATTGCTCATGTTCTGTCTATTGTTTCTTCATCTATGTACTCATCAAATCTAGCAATCATTTGCATGTTTTCATCTCGGAATAATGTTTTATTTACTTTGTAATAATCTCTCAAATTAGATCTATTGATAATTTCAACTATTATGTAATTTTCATCTATCATTGCATAAGCAAGCTTGTGTATGTGTGTGGTTCAAATGAATCTACTCCTTGCATTTGATTCCTTCTATGAAAATACGATATACTTGGTTCACAAGTGAACTGACTTATATAGCTTAACTTGAGGAAAGTATACAAGAATTTGTTAGCTTTGGCTACAATTTAAATTTTCTCTGTCGTTTGAAACTTGAAATAAAAAATCCACTCATAGCACTATTGAGATGTGTAACTTTTATTCGTAAAATGTAGAAAGCAACATAGATTTTTTGGTTTAAATAAAAAATCCACTCATAGCACTATTGAGATGTGTAACTTTTATTCGTAAAATGTAGAAAGCAATATAGATTTTTTGGTTTAAATAAAAAATCCACTCATAGCACTATTGAGATGTGTAACTTTTTTTCGTAAAATGTAGAAAGCAATATAGATTTTTTGGTTTAAATGAAAAATTCACTCGGCTTAATTTTCGATCTTTTTCGGCTGAGGCGTACGTTTACAGATAAATTTGTGATAAAAGCCCATTAGTTTAGTATGTTAGGTTTATTATAAATAGCATACTAGTCTCTCATCATTGCATACTGCAAATCTTAATTTAGGGTGAGAGGGTTATTTGTTATTCTTGTATACTTGTAATCTTGTTTTGAAGATAAAGGAAAGAATAGCAGTTAATAATCAATCCTTGTGTTCATCGTGTTCTTCATTATTTTTCTACCCTAATTGTTTCTTGATCATTAATCAACAAGTTTATATTTTGTTTCCAACGCATCCGATTCACAACAAATTGGTGCGGTGAGCGTGGAGAAGATGCCTTCAACAAAGTATAAGATTGAAAAGTTCACCGGAGTGAACGATTTCGGTCTGTGGCGCTTGAAGATGAAAGCCCTATTGGTTCAGCAGGGTTGTTTGGAAGCGTTGAAGGGAGAATCAACCATGAACGAAGCTTTAACGGCAGCCGAGAAGAAGGAAATGATAGAGAAGGCCCACAACGCAATTTTGTTGAGCCTTGGTGATAAGGTTCTTCGATAGGTATCAAAAGAGACGACGGCGACAGGGTTATGGGTGAAACTTGAAAGTTTGTACATGACCAAATCGTTGGTGAATCGACTCTACCTGAAGCAAGCTTTGTATTTGATCGTACCTGATCAGAAGGTGTCTTGGCCCAGTCTGCAACAGCGGTTGAAGATGAGAAGGAGGGGGGGTACCTGCAAGACACTCCGATGCCAAAGTAAGAAAAGGCAGAGGGAAGCAAGCAAGTAGAAAAAGAGAATGAATGAAAATTACCCGACCCTCTCAAGTGAGAGGGTATTTATAGCCCCCAGCGCTGGGCCAAGGTCCAGTTAGTGGGTAGTGATCCAAGCCCACTAACGAATTCCAGGGCTTGCGTGCGCATGGAGGCCAGTGTTGCACCCCAAAATTTGCCCTCCTATCTCGATTTTATCTGGTTTAGGCATCACATTCACCTGCATATACTTCCATTAGGTCATTGACATTAAACAGTCATTTACACATCGCATATGCATCATTTCGTTGTATTTAAGTTGACCAAAGGTCAGTTTAAATTGACGTTTGCATCGTTTTATAGTTAAAAAATACCTGATATTTCACTTCATTCATTTTTATCTCCTTACCTGTTTACTGTGTCATGTTAAGTTGATTATATATCGATGATATCAATATTTCGATTTTACAAACAGACTGTTAAAAGCGATTCGACACTGTGCGGAAAATTAGTGGAAAAAATATTTCAAACTTTCGCCTCTAACTCACTGCTTTATGAATCTACGTGTCGTGTAGATCATGAAAATGTGATCTCTCTAATTTTTCGATACATTTCGAAGTTTTGTTTTTAACCGTAAGTGTTTTAAAATCAGGTATTCTTCATTATCGTTTTATTTCAATTTTAATTATTTTGATAATTTTTCTTTAATGTTTGATACCCGTAGTTTATTTTAATGTGCCCATTTAATTTTTTCGGATAATTTATTGTCCGAACTTTTACCATTTTTGATAATTTTAAAGTTCAATTTTTATCCCGAAAATCAAAACAAAAATATGTTTGAGTAGATTATTTTTTAATCCATTGGGCTTTATAGCCCATTTTATGATAAAGGGCAATTTTGACATTTTTAAAATTTATCTAAACCTAATTTTTTTTCTATATATTGAGAGTTTGTTCACTGTTCACGGGGAGTCAAATTGGAATAGAGGCGGAGGCCAAATTGAAAAAAAAACGGAACATTGAGAGGCCAAAAAAAATTGAAAATGGAAACAGTGTGGCAACGGGTAGAAAACAGAGTCCCAATCTCGTCTCTCTCAACACCACCTTCCTTTATCCATCTCCAAGCCATCTTCAATCTTGCCTCATCCTTTTTCACGAACTCCCTTCAACATCACATCTCACTCCCATAACCTGTAACCTCTCAGCCGCCACTCTTCTACCCAGCCGTTACCAGTTACCCCCTGTCACCTCCTTCATCTCCGCGTTACCCCAATGTAACCTCCAAAACCTCGTTCATTTCCACTCTCTGTGCTCTCCGCCGTAAACCCTCCATTTCCTTCTGTAAAACCACAGAACCACATACTCCATCCGTCACCTCTGTTTCCATCACTACCTCCGCTGCTTCCATCGTCGTTCAATCTCGCCGTAAGCCAGCTCCGCCGCTACCCCCTGTCTTCATCTCCATATCTCCTTCAACCTCCATCCGAAACATCCTCACCGAGCTCCATCTCCCTCGCGTCTTCAACCTCATTCCATCCATCTTCTCCGCTTTCCCACCCTCTTCCTCACTGTGTTCCCTTCACTCTCCTCTCAATCCTCCGCCGTAACCCTCATACCACCTTACGACAACCCATCGTCATTCTTCACGGAAACAACATCATCCCAGCCGCATACTCCCTGCTGCTTGTTCACAGCAAACAATGATGAGTTCCGCTTCAGGCTACAACATTACCTAAGTCGCCAAGCTCAGTTTCTCTTTTATTTCCGCAAGCTGAATGTCTCTGCCACTGTCCTATATTCGACGGATTCGAACTGGTAACACTCTCACTATCTTCATTCTCTAGTTATTTTCATGACTGCTTCTGTGTTAAATTGTTTTCTTTTGCAGCTTGTTTCACGATAGTACTGTTATAATCTGTGTAGAAATCATGTTATCAGTAGCATTTCCTCTGTGTTTAAAACATGTTAAATATTCTGATGTTGGTATTCCTTGGTTTGCATCATAATATGGTTCAAATTTGTGACGTCCGATTCACTGCTCATGGTAAATCAAGAAAGCAGTTAGTAATAACTAGCAGGGGAATTCGCTTTTGTAATGGAATCTGTGATAAAACTTGCTTGTGTTTAGCCGGCTGACTTTTTGCGTTATTTATGAATTTAACTGTTTGGTAATGAGGAATTAGTTTAATGTTGAAGTTTGTGATGAATGTTGAAGTTTCGAGGCACAATATTCGTGTTAGTTTCGATGAAGGTTACGTTGTTTACGCATTTATTTGTGTATACATTAACCGAGAAACCATTACGGGCAGCCGCTTGTTTTCTATAGTTGCAAATGTTCCTTTTGTTCAAAAGAGATTTGGATACATTTCAAATTCGAATGCGAAGTTTAATTGATAATGACACCACTTTTTGTTGATGTTTTATTGGTTGTAATAGTCAAGTTTTGGTAGTTTCGATGAAGGTATAGTGATGATGCCGCTTATTCGCGTGTAAATCTTACCGAGAAAATGATGGGATATTTATGGCGTTACTCTCGTTTATGTTCGATTGAAGTTGTGATGATTAATTTCTAGGTGGTTTTGGTAGTTTCAATGATGGTTTATTATCAATGTCGCATTTATTTGCGTAAGATTTAACCGAGAAACTATCGTGGGCAATATCGTTTCCTTTGCGTGAATTTGAGCAAGAAGAATCGTTTCATCTTGATTTTAATTGGTTGATTAGTGGCTGCCCGAATTTAAAAGTGGGTGTTCTAATGCATGTTTACCACTCGTTTACTCATTATTTCGATTGATTTTGAGTTGTGATTCAAATATGCAACTTCGGATGATAATTGTTGTTGGTTGTTTGTGTCGGAGTATAACTCGATTTACTTGAATTGTTGAATTTTGATGAGAATTAAGGGAAATCTATGCTAGATCTGTTTGAACCGTGGACAGGTTTTGTTGGAATCATAGAGTTGGATGCCATGCCGTTTACGTATGTTGGGATTATCATCATGATAGTTATCTCGATTTTGTTTTAATTTGTTCTTGTCTTAAGATTCGGTTGGAGTTGTAGTGAATGATTTCGTTTTAGTTTCGATGATGGTTTCATGATTGGCCGCGTTTAATCGTGTGTGAATATAACCGAGAAACTACGTGGGCAGCCATCTATATTCCATCGTTTTGATGTTTTATTTTGTTCATTTCGAAAGAAATTTTCTTAGTACAGTTCAAGTTCGAATTCAAATGTTAATTGATGATGGCATCATTTTATGGATTTTTACTAGTTGTGAACGATATTTGTATTCGATTCGATGATGGTCTGACTTCGTTGCATTTACTTGTGCATGATATGACCGAGAACCTATTGATGATGCATTTGAATTCTATTTGTGTTGAATGCTTGTTTGAAATGAGTTTATGGAGCATAATTGAATATATGTAGTGGCTGCCCGATTTTCGTTTGTGTGGTTTAAATGCGTTTAGAATTCAAATTTCTGTTTTTTTTTTTTATTAGTAGCACGAGTTATTTGGTTAGTCCATTTGTGAATCGATAATCATGAATAAATTCTTGAATTGCTCATTCATTCATATAAGTTGCATTCGATTTTAATATCATGCTCATTAACCATGTTTATCTTGTTGCCATTTTATTTCAATTTCATCCCACTTATGCTACTAACATGGTTGCTATTTGTGAAGACATCCAAGGATCGATCAAGGCATTCAATTTCTTTTAGCATATCTACACTCTCATTAGCATTTTATTTTATTTTGAATTACTATTTCTATTTAATATTTAGTGAATGTATTTTAAATGTACAAAATACTTATTATTTTATTGCTTAAATTTAGTATTGTAGATACAATTATATAGTATTTCTATTTCATATTTAGTATTGTAAATACAATTATACTATTTTTATTCATATACTTTATTCGGTTTAATTTGTAAACAAAATACATACTTAAAGCATTGCAACATTCTCCGCATAGTTTTTGTTTGTGTTTTGAGTGATGTGGGGATCTTCATTTGGTATCCATCCGATGCATCAAGCCTTATCCGATTTTGAAGACTACTTGGAGCTCAATTCTTACACCAAAGCAAAGCTATTCAATTATTCAAATTAATTCGATTTGGTTGTAATTTATTTACTTGTGTGTTCTAATTACCATTTAATTATGCGTTTATCATATTAGAACACATAGTCTCCTCTTGGGCTCCTCATCAAGAAGCAGGTAAACATACACAATGCACACTTGCACACATTTATAGTTTGGTCCTGGCTTTTCTACATGATAACTATTCGATCGATTGTTCCAATCGGTCGTTTAGAATACTAGTGTCACGCTAGTCTCACTTTTAGGAGCATACATAAAGCCACCTTGTATGGGCTCGCTTGTTTTCCTAAAACACTTTCAAAAGTCAAAAAAATAAATTAATTGAACTTGTTCTTTTGAAAATCAATTTTTTCTACAAAACAAAAAAAAAAAACATAGTGATATGGTATTTAATTAAATTGTTAGAGGTTCGCCCGACGATTTAATTAAAATGTAAAGTATTTGGGCCATTAGAGGGTAACCCAATGACTTAAATGCTTTATTCCATAACACTTAATAAAAGTGAACTTTGTTTCACCTCACTTATTTTCATAACAAAGATTTTGGATGAGAGATGATCGGTTGACCTCAATCACCAATCTCGAGTATCGAATCGTTAGAGGATATCCCAACGTTTTGATACTTGTCATCCACAACCAAACCCCTAAAACACTTTCAAATTAAATTAATTAATTGAATTTGTTTTCAAAATCGATTTTTCTACAAAAACCAAAAAAAACATAGTGGTATGGTATTTAATTAAATTGTTAGAGGTTCGCCCGACGATTTAATTAAAATGTAAAGTATTTGGGTCATTAGAGGGTAACCCAATGACTTAAATACTTTATTCCATAACACTTAATAAAAGTGAACTTTGTTTCACCTCACTCTTTTCATAATAAAGATTTTGGATGAGAGAAGATCGGTTGACCTCAATCACCAATCTCGAGTATCGAATCGTTAGAGGATATCCCGACGTTTTGGTACTTGTCATCTACAATTAAAATCAATTCAACCCATTCAAATTCATTTTCCGCTCATACGCGGTCATCAAAAACATTTTCAATTAAAATCAATACAAACAATCCAAGACATTTTCAACAAGAACTACGGAGTTTTGACTTTCCCATTGCACGAGGGAATACGTAGGCACGCGGTTTCAAACCGTGTCAAACTCAAAATAATAACAAACAAATCCATTTTCTTTTTATTTATTCATGACTTAGAAATTAGCGATTACACACACAAACACATTTTGAACTAAATGGGTCCCATCGAGTACGATGGACGTAAGGGGTGCTAATACCTTCTTGTGAACCGACTTTAATCCATCATTTTTTGGTCTTGTGGACCGCCTTATCCGATTTTTGTGGGTTTTATCTATATTTTCCCGTTCTTTCTAGAACAAATAAAATTAGGTGGCGATTTCATTGTTTTGAAAATTCATTTAAATGATTTTTTTGAAAATCGAGTTGCTTCAGTTGGCGACTTCACTGGGGAAAGATAAAAAATTTTAAAAAAACTTTTTTTGACTAAGCGAGTCAACCCTAGTTTAGTTCTTCGCATGTTTGTGTGTTTGTTTATCGCTTTCTTCTTTATGCTTATCTATTGTCTATTTGTTTATTTTCCTCTATGCTTTATATATTATTTTGTTGATATATTATTGTGATGGGAATTCATGGGCATTGATACATAGATAAGCCCACTACCCAGGCTTCTAGGTCACCTTTTTAGGAATAGAGGGGTTGCGTAGCCTAGGTCCACTTGACTCCATTGTCTTGTTGGCCCGAAGCGAAGACTCCGGCTTAGAGTTGGTTGTTTTAAGGAGGTTGTTGGCCCGCGATAGCGCAGGACATCAATCTTTGGACAAATGACCTATAACTCTAAGTTTGTTCATGTTGTCCTAACCGAGACCAAACGCTCAAATTTTGGATTTCGAGCATCCCGTTAAGAGCCGTTTCTTGGGGTATACTTTTACAAATACTATCGCCATGTAGGCCTCTCGCGCGATGATAGTGTTTGTAAAAGGGGATCTGAGACTCCGAGAAACATTTAGCAAAAACATTAGAACCATCTTATTCGGGATTATTGGGTAGAAGCCTAGAGCTATCCTATTGTAGGAGCCCACCTAAATAAGTTGTTCTAATTACCAATACCATCCTTGATTCACGTCTCTGTGAACCTGTTATTATCATCATATTACATACCATTTGCATCAATCATCAAAAGAGTTTATTTCTCTCATCATCCATGCATCATCATGCATTTCATTCATTTCAACCAGAGGACTCATTTCAACCTGACTTCTTATTCAAAATCTCAAGACTACAAGACTGATTTCCTGAGATCGCCGTCATCATGGATCAACTTCAGGAAAGTGTGGCTGCGATGAATACTCATATAGATACCCAGATGGATCAATTCATGGAGATTATCCAGAACCTCGCCATTGGACAAGAAGAGTTAAAGCAAGTTGTTCAGAGATCCGAAGTGGTTGCTATTGATCATGTTAATCCACCAGGCATTAATCTTAACCACAAGGAGCTCCTTTCAAATCAAAATGTCAAAAACGCCGTTCAAATGCATGTTAATGGAACTCCTCATTGTGAGGATATCTTCGAGTCTTCGTTTGACACCTTCAGATTTTCGATTGAAGAGACTGAGTCTGAGAAAAAGCTTCACCTCCTTGAGAAAAGGATGAAAGCTATTGAGGGTCGTGATTCCCTTGGTTTAGACGCTCCTAGCTTGTGCTTGGTGCCTGGTATCAAATTTTCTGCAAAGTTCAAGGTTCCCATTTTCGATAAGTATAAGAGTACCTCTTGTCCGATTGCTCACATTAAAGCCTATTGCAATAAGATGGCTCCCTATGCGGAAAATGACAAGCTCCTCATGCACTTTTTTCAAGATAGCCTCAGTGGAGCATCTCTCGAGTGGTACACTCAGCTTGAACGAACTCACATCCAAAGTTGGAAAGATTTAGCTGAAGCCTTTGTCAATCAGTACGACTATAATAGGGACATGGCTCCCACCAGAATTCAACTCCAAGGTTTAACTCAGAAGATTGAAGAATCTTTCAAAGAGTATGCGCAGAGATGGAGAGAATTAGCTGCTAGAGTTCAACCTCCTCTTTTGGAAGGAGAACTCATTGAGATGTTCTCTAATACCTTGCAGGGTCCCTATTTGATTGATGGATGTACTTTTACATTTTCACACCTGGTTGTTGTAAGGGAACGAATTGAGCGTGGTCTCAAGATGGGTAACATTCATGATGTGGCTATTGCTTCTGAATTTCCAGAACAAACTGATGAAGAAGCAAGTACAATTTTCAAGGACGAGGAAAAAGCTGTTGCTTACCCTCCATTTCAAGATGCCTAATCAAGTGGCAAAAGCTAATTCAAATCAGTGTGCTCCACAAATGTTGCAACTGTCACAAACACCGTCAAGATGCTCCCAAAGCAGTAACGCCTCGACAACAAACTTATCGACAAAATCGTCAACAGCGAGGTGGGAAGAATCTGATAAGGCCAAGAAAAGTGCATGATCCAATCCCTATGCCTCATCGTGAGTTGCTTTCTCACCTACTCCAACATTCTTTGGTGGAATTAAAGGAGCTCGGGACGCCTCCTTTTCCGTATCCTTTGGGATATGATCTTGATGCCTACTGTGAGTTCCATTCTGGGGCACCTGGCCATACAATTGAAGGATGTAATCTTTTCAAAGGCACAGTTCAGAAACTCATTGATTCCAAAGCTATCACGTTCACTCCAGAGGGCCTACGCATCAATTGAACTCTCTTTTGACTCAGAGAACGCCACAATTACAAAGTGCATCTTCTAAAGCAAGAAATCCATACGGAGACCAATCTCCTCAACATGGAGATTTCTAGTTTCATCTTGCATGCTCATTTGTAATCTTTCTTGTTTTGTTCAGTACTTTCTTGTATGCAAAACTTGCTCATTTCTGAATACTAATCATAATGCATTGAATATGTTTGTCTTGAATTGATCCATTCGCTATCACTCTTATTTGTTTTATTATGCTTTTGATATTCAACTCTTATTAATAAAGCAACACCTCTGTAGGGAGGATGACGAATAATTTACCAAGAATCTCAAATGATATGCTTTCAAGTAAAAACCCTGCTAATGATGTACAGGCGTTGTTTCAAATTCCCAAACACCGGAGATATAAGGGAGTGAAACCCTCGTTAACCCCTTTTGAGCCTCGAAGTAGGAGTTTCTTTTCTGTTCAGAAAAAACCTCATTTTTTTAAAACCTGGGGCAGGGTAGTGTTCAGTTAATCTGATCGAGCGTTCAAAACTCATCAAGAGTGCGCATCAAAGGATACAACAATGGTTATCTTTCAAGAGATTGAGGAAATTCAAAGGCCCAATGGTCAATATTCTCCAATCAACAATGTGCATCGAAAGAGGTTGAAACCGTAATGGTTATCTCTCGCACAAGAAATCAACAGATGATGACACCACAATTGTTATCTCTCATCCGCCAAGGATTCAAGCAGCCACAATCACCTCCAATCAAACAAGGGTACAAGATCACACGACTTGTAAAAAAAAAAAAGTGATAAAAAAATAATAATGACAAAAAGCCCGCTAAGTCGAAACTTCATAATAAGTCGCTTAGGCAAAAATGGCAAAAGAAAAGAAGATAAAAAAGAAAAGGATTACAAAACAAAATAAAATCCTCATCAAAAGAACAAGGTCGTGTGATCAGACACTAAAAGAAAAAGGTGAGTGACTGTTGTGTCCAAGAAACCTCAGTGGTTCCTCAACCGCATCATAAACTTCTCTCAAGAGATGAATGCTCCCATCAAGTTTTCTGAACTTAGGAATGGAGAACATCATGGAGAATGGGAGGGCACCAAATATTTTGAGCCTAAAAATCTTTTTTCTAAAAACCCGTGAACCAGACCACGTTACAACCCTTAAAAGTCCTAATTGAAGCATGGGTTAATTCGAGAGCAAAACTGTTACGAGAATACGGTAACCTGACTCCTAGGAGGCTTGCTAAACATTTGAGTTGGTATCACTCAATCTTTCACAAAGAAATTCGATGTTTCGACATCCTTTCAATAAAAGTTTTTAAACTTCAAGACAAACATGAACTTTGCATTAGAATTATCATTCGTAGAATAAAACATTCTTTGCATATAGACAAGTGCTTAAACATCAAGTAAGCTTGCATAATGAGCATCAGAAGGATAATTTGATTGTCCTGAAAGACATTTTGCTTCAAATATCTGATTGAGCACAAAGCAGCTCGAGTTGAGAAGTGAGGTTGTGAAGTAGCCTACTTTCAAGATGTAAATTAACCACCCTGAGTAGGTGATATCTTCAAAGTTCAGTCAATCTGGGGCATTTATGTCGAGATTCGAAGAATCTCTCAAGGAGCTGAGCAATCAGGGGCATTCATCCGAGCATGGTTGAAACCATCTTTACCTTTTGGTTAGTCAGGGGCAATATTTCCAAGTTTATAATATTGGGGCAGATTATCTTGATGGTCCAGATCTCAGGAAGCTTTCTCGAGGCTATTTTCTTCAAAATCCCTATAGATTGGGGAAAAGCATTATGTAGGGGCATTCGTCCACCTCATAATTAATCAAGTCAAGTCCAGGCGCAAGCTAAACAACTATTGAGTTTGAATGGCATGTCAGAAGTCGGATCATCATCCCGTATGAATGTCAATCTCTAAGAGTTACTTCCCGATGATGTTGATCATTGAAAGAGGATACTTCTATTCTACAATCCCTTGTCGAATCCGCACTATCATCTCTTTGACCAAGACCGATGTTTTACTTTCAATCCATGGAGGGTTGATGTTTCGACAGTTCATAATTGCCTTTAGTCTCGGACGAAATATTAAAACATGCATCATTGCATTGCATAACATCCTCAAAAAAAACGCGTAGCATTTCCATTGATATGGAGCATTACGCTAAAAATAATAATCTCAAACATGCATCATTGCATTGCATAACATCCTCAAAAAAAACGCGTAGCATTTCCATTGATATGGAGCATTACGCTAAAAAATAATAATCTCAAACATGCATCTAAGCATAAGCCAGATTAAGGTGTTTCTCGAGAACCTTTTGCGTCTCCGAAGAGAAATCATTCAATTAAAAATCCCCAAGTGGTATTCCCAGTCAGAGTTCCCTCAAGAAACTCTTCTTGTTGTTGTTATCTGCATTTTTGACCCTGTGTCGGTCTCTCACATTAATCAAATTCAATTCATTTACCAAGTGTCTTGCTTTTTTACAAGTTTTTATTTTTGTATTCTTGCCCGTGTTTGCCTTTGTCGTTAGAGCGTGAGTAAGAGTCGGTGTCTAACCTTTCTTGCTTCTCGGTTATTTGAGTATCCATACTTGGTGTGTGGTAATTCATATAATTGCCACTCTTGAAGAATTACACCCCGCCTTTGGCCTGAGGGATATCGTATTTCTTGCACATTTACAACCCTTTAAAGTCAAACATAGTTTGGCAATCCTAGCTAAAATTCCCTTTGTTTGGCCTCTTTCCCCGTGAATTCGTCTTCGATCGACGATTTTGCCATTCCATATATCTTTCCCCCAGTGAGTCTGCTCCAGTCGGTCTCATTCTTGCGTATGTCTGATATGCATATTCGATCTTTATGTGTCCAATATCCTTACCAGGCATGTATATTTCGAAACCTTTGTTAGAGTCGTCTTCGGTCGGTCTCTTTCCGGTGTATGTCTAATATCCTTACCTGACATATGCTCCCTATATGTGTTCAATATCCTTACCGAACATGTATATTCGATCTTTATGTGTCCAATATCCTTACCGCATGTATATTTCAAACCTTTGTTAGAGTCGCTTCGATCGGTCTCTTTCCGGTGTATGTCTAATATCCTTACCTGACATATGCTCCCTATATGTGTTCAATATCCTTACCGAACATGTATATTCGATCTTTATGTGTCCAATATCCTTACCGGGCATGTATATTTCGAAACCTTTGTTAGAGTCGTCTTCGGTCGGTCTCTTTCCGGTGTATGTCTAATATCCTTACCTGACATATGCTCCTATATGTGTTCAATATCCTTACCGAACATGTATATTCGATCTTTATGTGTCCAATATCCTTACCTGGCATGTATACTTTGAAACCTTTGTTAGAGTCGTCTTCGGTCGGTCTCTTTCCGGTGTATGTCTAATATCCTTACCTGACATATGCTCCATATATGTGTTCAATATCCTTACCGAACATGTATATTCGATCTTTATGTGTCCAATATCCTTACCGGGCATGTATATTTCAAACCTTTGTTAGAGTCGCCGGTCGGTCTCCGTGTATGTCTAATATCCTTACCTGACATATGCTATCTATATGTGTTCAATATCCTTACCGAACATGTATATTCGATCTTTATGTGTCCAATATCCTTACCGGGCATGTATATTTCGAAACCTTTGTTAGAGTCGTCTTCGGTCGGTCTCTTTCTGGTGTATGTCTAATATCCTTACTTGACATATGCTTCCTATATGTGTTCAATATCCTTACCGAACATGTATATTCGATCTTTATATGTCCAATATCGTTACCGGGCATGTATATTTCGAAACCTTTGTTAGAGTCGTCTTCGGTCGGTCTCTTGCCGGTGTATGTCTAATATCCTTACCTGACATATGCTATCTATATGTGTTCAATATCCTTACCGAACATGTATATTCGATCTTTATGTGTCCAATATCCTTACCGGGCATGTATATTTCGAAACCTTTGTTAGAGTCGTCTTCGGTCGGTCTCTTTCTGGTGTATGTCTAATATCCTTACCTGACATATGCTTCCTATATGTGTTCAATATCCTTACCGAACATGTATATTCGATCTTTATATGTCCAATATCCTTACCGGGCATGTTTATTTCAAACCTTTGTTAGAGTCGCCTTCGTCGGTCTCTTTCCAAAGGTATGTCTAATATCCTTACGACATATGCTTCCTATATGTGTTCAATATCCTTACCGAACATGTATATTCGATCTTTATGTGTCCAATATCCTTACGGGCATGTATATTTTCAAGCCTTTGTTAGAGTCGCCTTCTATCGGTCTCTTTCCGTATGTCTAATATCCTTACCCGACATATGCTCCCTTATGTGTCTAATATCTTTACCCCGACATATACCCTCCTGTTCTCATTTTTGATCTCAAGCAACTTATTGAAGTATGCTCGCTCCAAAGATCTATGAGTTCTTACCTTTCGATCTGCCAAGCAACTTATTGAAGTATGCTCGCTCCAAAGGTCCGTCTGGTTTCGCTTTTGATCTGCGATGCAACTTATTGAAGTATGCTGCTCCAAAGATCTACTGTTCTCATTTTGATCTGCGATGCAACTTATTGAAGTATGCTGCTCCAAAGATCTATGAGTTCTTACCTTTCGATCCCAAGCAACTTATTGAAGTATGCTGCTCCAAAGGTCCGATTGGTTTCTTTTGATCTCGATGCAACTTATTGAAGTATGCTGCTCCAAAGATCTACATTCTCATTTTTGATCTGCGATGCAACTTATTGAAGTATGCTGCTCCAAAGATCTATGAGTTCTTACCTTTCGATCCGCGAAGCAACTTATGAAGTATGCTCGCTCCAAAGGTCCGTCTGTTTCGCTTTTGATCTCGATGCAACTTATGAAGTATGCTGCTCCAAAGATCTACCTGCTCATTTTTATCTCTGATGCAACTTATTGAAGTATGTGCGTTCAAGATCTATGAGTTCTTACCTTTCTCGATCGCAAGCAACTTATGAAGTATGCTCGCTCCAAAGGTCCGTCGGTTTTGTTTTCGATCTGCAAGCAACTTATTGAAGTATGCTCGTTCTAAAGATCTGCCTGTTCTCATTTTTGATCTGCGAAGCAACTTATTGAAGTATGCTCGTTCCAAAGATCTATGAGTTCTTACCTTTCTGATCTGCGAAGCAACTTATTAAAGTATGCTTCGTTCCAAAGGTCTGTCTGGTTTCATCTTTTTGATCTGCGATGCAACTTATTGAAGTATGCTCGTTTCAAAGATCTATCGGCCATTTCTAATCCGCTGCTTTATTTAAGCGTATTCGTTTCCTGATGTACCGAAATCTTTTTTAAAAAAAAATACAAAAAAAAATCGAAAATGCAAAAAAAAAAAACATAAATATTTCTACTTGTTATTCGGAGCGCAAATTTTAGGGTTCTTGTAGTATTTAATCTTCTTCTACCTTGAAAGTTCAAAAGGCTAGCGCCAATTTCACTTTCAGGTTTAAGACGATTAAATAGGGGCAACTGTTGCACCCCAAAATTTGCCCTCCTATCTCGATTTTATCTGGTTTAGGCATCACATTCACCTGCATATACTTCCATTAGGTCATTGACATTAAACAGTCATTTACACATCGCATATGCATCATTTCGTTGTATTTAAGTTGACCAAAGGTCAGTTTAAATTGACGTTTGCATCGTTTTATAGTTAAAAAATACCTGATATTTCACTTCATTCATTTTTATCTCCTTACCTGTTTACTGTGTCATGTTAAGTTGATTATATATCGATGATATCAATATTTCGATTTTACAAACAGACTGTTAAAAGCGATTCGACACTGTGCGGAAAATTAGTGGAAAAAATATTTCAAACTTTCGCCTCTAACTCACTGCTTTATGAATCTACGTGTCGTGTAGATCATGAAAATGTGATCTCTCTAATTTTTCGATACATTTCGAAGTTTTGTTTTTAACCGTAAGTGTTTTAAAATCGTATTCTTCATTATCGTTTTATTTCAATTTTAATTATTTTGATAATTTTTCTTTAATGTTTGATACCCGTAGTTTATTTTAATGTGCCCATTTAATTTTTTCGGATAATTTATTGTCCGAACTTTTACCATTTTTGATAATTTTAAATGTTCAATTTTTATCCCGAAAATCAAAACAAAAATATGTTTGAGTAGATTATTTTTTAATCCATTGGGCTTTATAGCCCATTTTATGATAAAGGGCAATTTTGACATTTTTAAAATTTATCTAAACCTAATTTTTTTTCTATATATTGAGAGTTTGTTCACTGTTCACGGGGAGTCAAATTGGAATAGAGGCGGAGGCCAAATTGAAAAAAAAACGGAACATTGAGAGGCCAAAAAAAATTGAAAATGGAAACAGTGTGGCAACGGGTAGAAAACAGAGTCCCAATCTCGTCTCTCTCAACACCACCTTCCTTTATCCATCTCCAAGCCATCTTCAATCTTGCCTCATCCTTTTTCACGAACTCCCTTCAACATCACATCTCACTCCCATAACCTGTAACCTCTCAGCCGCCACTCTTCTACCCAGCCGTTACCCCCTGTCACCTCCTTCATCTCCGCGTTACCCCAATGTAACCTCCAAAACCTCGTTCATTTCCACTCTCTGTGCTCTCCGCCGTAAACCCTCCATTTCCTTCTGTAAAACCACAGAACCACATACTCCATCCGTCACCTCTGTTTCCATCACTACCTCCGCTGCTTCCATCGTCGTTCAATCTCGCCGTAAGCCAGCTCCGCCGCTACCCCCTGTCTTCATCTCCATATCTCCTTCAACCTCCATCCGAAACATCCTCACCGAGCTCCATCTCCCTCGCGTCTTCAACCTCATTCCATCCATCTTCTCCGCTTTCCCACCCTCTTCCTCGCTGTGTTCCCTTCACTCTCCTCTCAATCCTCCGCCGTAACCCTCATACCACCTTACGACAACCCATCGTCATTCTTCACGGAAACAACATCATCCCAGCCGCATACTCCCTGCTGCTTGTTCACAGCAAACAATGATGAGTTCCGCTTCAGGCTACAACATTACCTAAGTCGCCAAGCTCGCTTTCTTTATTTCCGCAGTCGAATGTCTCGCCATCGTCCTATATTCGACGGATTCGAACTGGTAACACTCTCACTATCTTCATTCTCTAGTTATTTTCATGACCGCTCGTTAAATTGTTTTCTTTTGCGCTTGTTTCACGATAGTACTGTTATAACTGTAGAAATCATGTTATCGTAGTATTTCCTCCGTGTTTAAAACATGTTAAATATTCGATGTTGGTATTCCTTGGTTTGCATCATAATATGGTTCAAATTTGTGACGTCCAGATTCTCACTGCTCATGGTAAATCAAGAAAGCGCTTAGTAATAACTAGTGTGGAATTCGCTCTTTTGTAATGGAATCTGTGATAAAACTTGCTTGTGTTTAGCCGGTGACTTTTATGCTATTTATGAATTTAACTGCTTGGTAATGAGGAATTAGTTTAATGTTGAAGTTTGTGATGAATGTTGAAGTTTCGAGGCACAATATTCGTGTTAGTTTCGATGAAGGTTACGTTGTTTACGCATTTATTTGTGTATACATTAACCGAGAAACCATTACGGCAGCCGCTTGTTTTCTATAGTTGCAAATGTTCCTTTTGTTCAAAAGAGATTTGGATACATTTCAAATTCGAATGCTAAGTTTAATTGATAATGACACCACTTTTGTTGATGTTTTATTGGTTGTAATAGTCAAGTTTTGGTAGTTTCGATGAAGGTATAGTGATGATGCGCGCTTATTCGGTAAATCTTACCGAGAAAATGATGGATATTTATGCGTTACTCTCGCTTATGTTCGATTGAAGTTGTGATGATTAATTTCTAGGTGGTTTTGGTAGTTTCAATGATGGTTTATTATCAATGTCGCATTTATTTGCGTAAGATTTAACCGAGAAACTATCGTGGGCAATATCGCTTCCTTTGTGAATTTGAGCAAGAAGAATCGCTTCATCTTGATTTTAATTGGTTGATTAGTGGCTGCCCGAATTTAAAAGTGGGTGTTCTAATGCATGTTTACCACTGCTTACTCATTATTTCGATTGATTTTGAGTTGTGATTCAAATATGCAACTCGGATGATAATTGTTGTTGGTTGTTTGTGTCGGAGTATAACTCGATTTACTTGAATTGTTGAATTTTGATGAGAATTAAGGGAAATCTATGCTAGATCTGTTTGAACCGTGGACAGGTTTTGTTGGAATCATAGAGTTGGATGCCATGCCGTTTACGTATGTTGGGATTATCATCATGATAGTTATCTCGATTTTGTTTTAATTTGTTCTTGTCTTAAGATTCGGTTGGAGTTGTAGTGAATGATTTCGTTTTAGTTTCGATGATGGTTTCATGATTGGCCGCGTTTAATCGTGTGTGAATATAACCGAGAAACTACGTGGGCAGCCATCTATATTCCATCGTTTTGATGTTTTATTTTGTTCATTTCGAAAGAAATTTTCTTAGTACAGTTCAAGTTCGAATTCAAATGTTAATTGATGATGGCATCATTTTATGGATTTTTACTAGTTGTGAACGATATTTGTATTCGATTCGATGATGGTCTGACTTCGTTGCATTTACTTGTGCATGATATGACCGAGAACCTATTGATGATGCATTTGAATTCTATTTGTGTTGAATGCTTGTTTGAAATGAGTTTATGGAGCATAATTGAATATATGTAGTGGCTGCCCGATTTTCGTTTGTGTGGTTTAAATGCGTTTAGAATTCAAATTTCTGTTTTTTTTTTTTTTTTTTTATTAGTAGCACGAGTTATTTGGTTAGTCCATTTGTGAATCGATAATCATGAATAAATTCTTGAATTGCTCATTCATTCATATAAGTTGCATTCGATTTTAATATCATGCTCATTAACCATGTTTATCTTGTTGCCATTTTATTTCAATTTCATCCCACTTATGCTACTAACATGGTTGCTATTTGTGAAGACATCCAAGGATCGATCAAGGCATTCAATTTCTTTTAGCATATCTACACTCTCATTAGCATTTTATTTTATTTTGAATTACTATTTCTATTTAATATTTAGTGAATGTATTTTTAAATGTACAAAATACTTATTATTTTATTGCTTAAATTTAGTATTGTAGATACAATTATATAGTATTTCTATTTCATATTTAGTATTGTAAATACAATTATACTATTTTTATTCATATACTTTATTCGGTTTAATTTGTAAACAAAATACATACTTAAAGCATTGCAACATTCTCCGCATAGTTTTTGTTTGTGTTTTGAGTGATGGGATCTTCATTTGGTATCCATCCGATGCATCAAGCCTTATCCGATTTTGAAGACTACTGGAGCTCAATTTTACACCAAAGCAAAGCTATTCAATTATTCAAATTAATTCGATTTGGTTGTAATTTATTTACTTGTGTGTTCTAATTACCATTTAATTATGCGTTTATCATATTAGAACACATAGTCTCCTCTTGGGCTCCTCATCAAGAAGCAGGTAAACATACACAATGCACACTTGCACACATTTATAGTTTGGTCCTGGGCTTTTCTACAGCGACAACTATTCGATCGATTGTTCCAATCGGTCGTTTAGAATACTAGTGTCACGCTAGTCTCACTTTTAGGAGCATACATAAAGCCACCTTGTATGGGCTCGCTTGTTTTCCTAAAACACTTTCAAAAGTCAAAAAAATAAATTAATTGAACTTGTTCTTTTGAAAATCAATTTTTTTCTACAAAACAAAAAAAAAAAAATAGTGATATGGTATTTAATTAAATTGTTAGAGGTTCGCCCGACGATTTAATTAAAATGTAAAGTATTTGGGCCATTAGAGGGTAACCCAATGACTTAAATGCTTTATTCCATAACACTTAATAAAAGTGAACTTTGTTTCACCTCACTTATTTTCATAACAAAGATTTTGGATGAGAGATGATCGGTTGACCTCAATCACCAATCTCGAGTATCGAATCGTTAGAGGATATCCCAACGTTTTGATACTTGTCATCCACAACCAAACCCCTAAAACACTTTCAAATTAAATTAATTAATTGAATTTGTTTTCAAAATCGATTTTTCTACAAAAACCAAAAAAAACATAGTGGTATGGTATTTAATTAAATTGTTAGAGGTTCGCCCGACGATTTAATTAAAATGTAAAGTATTTGGGTCATTAGAGGGTAACCCAATGACTTAAATACTTTATTCCATAACACTTAATAAAAGTGAACTTTGTTTCACCTCACTCTTTTCATAATAAAGATTTTGGATGAGAGAAGATCGGTTGACCTCAATCACCAATCTCGAGTACCGAATTCGTTAGAGGATATCCCGACGTTTTGGTACTTGTCATCTACAATTAAAATCAATTCAACCCATTCAAATTCATTTTCCGCCATACGCGTCATCAAAAACATTTTCAATTAAAATCAATACAAACAATCCAAGACATTTTCAACAAGAACTACGGAGTTTTGACTTTCCCATTGCACGAGGGAATACGTAGGCACGCGGTTTCAAACCGTGTCAAACTCAAAATAATAACAAACAAATCCATTTTCTTTTTATTTATTCATGACTTAGAAATTAGCGATTACACACACAAACACATTTTGAACTAAATGGGTCCCATCGAGTACGATGGACGGGTGCTAATACCTTCTCATGTAACCGACTTAATCCATCATTTTTGGTCTTGGACCGCCTTATCCGATTTTTGTGGGTTTTATCTATATTTTCCCGTTCTTTCTAGAACAAATAAAATTAGGTGGCGATTTCATTGTTTTGAAAATTCATTTAAATGATTTTTTTGAAAATCGAGTTGCTTCAGCCAGCACGTGGCCTCCTCCCTAGATTATCGGCCCGGGAAATCCGAGATGGTTCCGAGATTTTACGGGCGATGGGCTGAGATAGCAATGGATCCGATATTTTCGGGGCGATGGGCAAAGATCATGGCCACGTGGCCTCGTGCAAGTGATCCAAGCTGCCTTAAGGGCAAGTGGGCCTTGGTTCTTGCATATTGGGCCTCTAAGAGTGTGGGCCAAGTGTTGGGCCAGTCCAGAACAGGAGCCCCCCAAGTCTTTGCTCTTATTTGAGAGCAATGACTTTGAACCGAGTGGCTCCTCGACGGGGCTCAATGTCGAAGTGCTTTCAGACGCATAACGGCACGAACCCACAACCAAGGACCATTGAGCGGACACGCTTGGGTTGTTTAACGCCGGGATGTCCGCAGATACCCATGGGTTGCAAGGCGGGCACGATTTGGTCTCTTAGTCCTCGGGGAACAGGTCGACGGTCATTCAATGTGTCAGTTTATGCCACATGTTGCTTCCAGAGAAGGTGCGTGGCGCTCAAAAAGGCGTGACCTTTCGTATGCCCAAGGATTTTGGCTATAAAAAGGATCCTTTAGGGTTTCATTTGTTTATTCCTCTCCAGCTCTTGTTAAGGACCAAATTGTGGATATTTTGTGGTCCTTAACAATGTCTTTTAATTAATTAGTAATATTTAGTATAGTATTTTGGTTTAATTATGTTTTTATTTAGTTTTTGTATATAATATATTATTTAACTTAGTTTACTTTAAAATTGTAGGTTTTTAGTGTTGATTCTCTCAAGCTTGATTCAAGGAAACTTGAAGAGCTTTTGGGATGTTTCTATTGGAAGGAATTTTGAAGAAGAAGATGCTTGTGTCGCTACGGCAAAAAGATGAGTGCGCTTAGCTGGTAACCGCTTAGCGGTCTGCAAAAATCGTAAAAAGGATGACTCCATGCTTTCACCTTTTAGCCACCACTGCTTTTCCAAATGCTTTTGTAAAAAGGGGACATCACCTCTTCATCATTTATCATCATTGTTGTAAATTAGGTATAGAAACTAAAAAGAAAACATAGTTCTTCTTGATTTTGCTCTATGTTCATCTTCTCCAACAATCTTGTAAGCAAAGCAACCACGGAAATGTGTGGCTAAGCTCCTTTTGTGTCAAGATTAGAGGTAGTTGACCTAACTAGTATGTATTTCTACTAATCTCTTTGTGTATGAACATGGTTGATGATTTATGTATGTTGAATATCTTTGTTCTACCATCTTTTTATGCTTTGAATCATGTTTGAAAAAGGATGCTTCAAAGTTTACCTAGGATATTAATCCACTAATGAACAAATGCTATAAATAGATTTGTGAGTTAGTGTTTACAAGTATTGAACTTCATGATTATTATGTCAATAGTTGGAGTGAGAAATCATCCAAAGATTTACATGATAACACTCACAATCTTGGTGAGAAATCAACAAGATTGAGAGGATATGTATTTATAGAAATCATCAATTAGTTCATCACTTGGTTAATAGAATATATATGAAGTTAGGTTAATGAAACTAATCTTGACATGCCTCTATCATTTGAAAACAACTCCAAACTCTCTTGAATCCAAACATAACTCTCTTTGAAAAAGATATTTTAATTGTTTGCTTGAAACTCATGATACTAGTAGTGTAGAAAACAAACCCTTTGTGTTACCTAATCTTAAAATACACTTTACTATTGAAAGACTTCAGATGCACCAACTCGTGGAGACGATAAAAGAAATACTTGATTCATCGAATATTACTCAACAACAAAATGGCGCCGTTGCCGGGGATTGGCATTTGATATTGCAAGTATTGTAATAGTTGTGTGTTTTAAGATATTTTTCTACTAATCTCTTTTTGTTTCTTTTTGTGTGGTTAGACTTTTTCAGGTGATAGTTTATGCGAGGAAGTGTTCCGGCCGATCAACTTCTTTTCGATTCCGAAATTGAAAGGACGGCAAGAAGGCTTAATAGCAGTGCTAAACGAAGGAAAAGGATAGCAAGGCAAAGACAAGCGATAGGAGAATCATCTACTTCTTCTACACCACCCGTGTTAGGAGAAGTTATTATGGCGGATCAACCACCACCACCACCACCAAGAGGGCCTTGTGCAAATAGCCCTCGACACACCGCTCAATTTGCTCGCCAAGCAAATGCAAGGTTCACGGAGATGAAAACGGGATTGCTCCAACTTTACATTAAGTCTTTTCATGGTCATGACCATGAAGATCCATACACCCACCTCACTAAGTTCTACGAAATAGCGGGTGTGGCCAGAGCTCTGGAGAACGAGGAGGAGCAATACTTTCAAAGGCTCTTTCCTCATTCTTTGGTGGGGAAAGCAAAATATTGGTATCTAGACCAACCGCAAGAAACTATGACAAATTGGAATGTGCTTGAGGAAAAATTTCTTGAAAGGTTTTTCCCTCAATCTAGATTCATGGAGGCAAAAACCGCAATTTCGGTATTTTCACAAGGAGTTACCGAGCCTTTGAATAGGGCTTGGGAAAGATTTAAGTCAATGCATAGAAAGTGTCCTAGCCATGGTTTTGACGAGCTTACTCAAATTCACATCTTCCGAAATGGTCTCCAACCGCAACATAAATTGTTGTTAGATGCTACAGCGAGAGGATCTTTAATAGCAAAAACACCTTATGAAGCAATTCAAATAGTTGAGAAGATGGGGAGGAATGACCACCAAACTCAACATGATCAAGGAAGTATACAAGTAAAAATGGGAGCTCTTGAAATTGGGGCTAGTCACGAAGCACTTGTGGCGCAAAACAAATTGTTTGCAAAACAAGTTGAAGAATTGACAAAGCAAATGGCAAGGCTACCTCAACAAATCATGGAGATGCATGGTTCATCTAGCAAACAAACACAACAAATTTCTAGTTGTGAATTATGTAAAGGTGATCACAAGACCGGTTTTTGTCCCCCGGAAAATGAAGAAGCAAATTATATGGCCAACCAAGGGCAAGGATACCAACCAAGACCTCCTTATCAAAACCAAGGTTACCAACAAAGAAGTAACCAAGGTTATCAAGGAGGGTGGAGACAAGACAACAACAATCAAGCAAGACAAAATCCTTATCAAAGTGGAACTCAAAATCAAAATCAAGCTCAACCTCAAAACCAACCTCAAAATCAAGCAAGAACTTCAAACATTCAAGACACTCTTGCCCAATTTATGCAAGCTTCTATGGCAAATCAAAAGAGCACGGAGGCTTCAATCAAGAATTTAGAAATTCAAATGGGGCAATTAGCAAAGCAAATTTCTGATCAAAGTGCTTCGACCTCATTTTCTCCAACTACTCAAGCAAATCCTAAGGAGCATTGCAAAGCTATTACAACTAGGAGTGGTAGAGTTTTTGAAGAGAAAAAGAAAGTTGTTGAAAAGAAAAAGAAAGAAGTGGAGAGAAAAGACCAAGTGGAGAATGATGAAGAAGTAGTTGTGGAGGAAGTGTTAGTTGAAAATGATGATGAGAATGTTGTTGTGGAGGATGATTTAGTTGAAAATGATGTTGTAGTCGAAAATGAAAATATTGATAATGGTGTAGTTGAAAAGGAGAAAGTGGAGGAAAAGAAGAAGAAAATGAGAAGGGGAAAGGAGAAGGAAGTCACTCTATCATTAAGAAACTTACCTTATCCTCATATTCCTTCTAAAAAGGATGATGCTAGGCATTATGCGCGGTTTATGGATATTTTTAAGCAATTGCAAATTAATATTCCATTCACCGAGGCATTGGAGCAAATGCCGAAATATGCCAAATTCATGAAAGACATATTGACAAAAAAGAAGCGGTACACGGATCAAGAAACTATAATGGTTGATGCAAGTTGTAGTGCGATAATTCAACGCACTATTCCAAAAAAAGAAAGTGATCTGGGGCGTGTAACTTTGCCCGTTACCATTGGAGATGTCTATGTTGGCAAAGGATTGATTCACTTGGGATCAAGTATCAACTTGATTCTATTATCCATTGTAAAGAGGTTGGGGATATTGAATTAACGCTCACAAAATGACATTGAATTGGCGGACAAGTCTATTACTCGCCCGCATGGTGTAGCTTTTAGACTTGTTGGTCAAAGTGGACAAATTTTTCCCGTTGACTTTGTTGTGATAGAGATGGAGGAAGATGGATGCACCTCTAATTCTAGGCCGTCCATTCATGAAGACGGCTAGAATGATGATTGACATTGATGATGGGTTGATGAAGGTGCGGGTTCAAGATGAAGAAATTTGTTTCAATCTTTTTGAAGCAATGAAGCATCCAATTGATAAGAAAGATTGTTTCAAAATAGATGCTATTGAGGAATCAATAGAAGAAGTTAATGAGCTTGATGATGATGATAGGCGAGAGCTTGAGGAGTGTTTAGAAGGGATGGAGATTTCTAAAGAAATGCATCCATGGGAGGAGGAAGTAGAGATTTTGAAGATTGATCCCAAAGACGAAGAGCCAAAAATTGAGTTGAAAGCACTACCATCTCACTTGAAGTATGTGTTTCTTGAGGAGGGAGGTAAGAAACCCGTAATCATTAGTAACACATTATCGGAGAAGGAGGAGGGAAGCTTAATTCACGTTTTGAAGTCTAACAAAAATGCAATTGGTTGGGTTTTAGCCGATTTGAAAGGCATAAGCCCAATTTTATTGTATGCACAACATAATGATGGAGGAAGAGTTCAAGCCGGTAGCCCAACCTCGAGGCGCTTTGAATCTAGTGATGAAGGAAGTGGTTCAAAAGAAGTGGTGAAGATGTTAGAAGCGGCGATGATTTATCCGATCTCGGATAGTACTTGGGTGAGTTTGGTGTATGTGGTTCCGAAAAAAGGAGGTTTGACGGTTGTGTCAAATGATAAGGATGAATTAGTGCCGACAAGAAAAGTAACGGGATGGAGAATGTGCATCCACTATCGAAGGCTTAACAAAGCAACAAGAAAGGATCACTTTCCTCTCCCGCTTATGGACCAAATGTTGAAAGACTCTCGTCAACAATATTATTGTTTCTTGATGGGTACTGGGTACAATCAAATTTCGTAAACCGAAGATCACTAGAAGACGGCTTTTACATGTCCATTTGGAATATTTGCGTATAGACGTATGCCTATTGGCTTATGTAATACGCCGACAACATTTCAAAGATGCATGCAAGCCATTTTTGCCGATTTGATTGAGAAGACGATTGAAGTTTTCATGGATGATTTCTCCGCCTTGGAGCATCATTTGATTTGTGCTTAGAAAATTTGAACACCGCCTTGAAGAGGTGTGTGGATACGAATTTGGTCTTGAATTGGGAAAATGCAATTTCATGGTGACCGAGGAATTGTCCTTGGACACAAAATATCTTCAAGAGGGATCGAGGTTGATAAAGCAAAGATTGATGTGATCGAGATGCTTCCCACCTACCAATGTTAAAGGCATCTGAGCTTCTAGGACATGCGGGTTTCTATCAAGATTCATCAAAGACTTCTCAAAGATAGCAAAGCCATTGAGTAATTTGCTCAACAAAGATAAGTCTTCGCTTTTGATAGAGATTGTTTAATGGCTTTTGAAAAATTAAAAGAAAATTTGATTAATGCACCCATAATCACCGCACCAAATTGGAAACTTGATTTTGAATTGATGTGTGATGTTAGTGATTATGCGATGGAGTCGGTTATTAAAGGAAGAACAAAATTTTCCATGCTATACATTATGCGAGCAAAGTTTTGAACGATGCTCAAATTAACTACGCAACAACCAAAAAGAGTTGCTTTCCATAGTGTATGCATTGGAAAAGTTTCGCCCTTATCTTATTGGCTCAAAAGTGGTGATTTTCACGGATCATTCGGCGATTAAATATTTGCTCACCAAACCGACTCCAAACAAAGGTTAATCCGATGGATTCTTTTGTTACAAGAATTTGATTGGAGGTACGAGATAAAAAGGGTTCGAGAATTCGTAGCGGATCATTTATCCCGCTTAGTGAACGTAGAAGTCACTGATAAAGAGAAGGAGGTTAGGGAGGAGTTCCCAGATGAAAAGTTGTTTGCAATCCAAGAGCAGCCGTGGTTTGTCGACATGGCAAATTACAAAGTCATGGATTAATGCCGAGGATTCAACTTAGAATGAAAAGAGAAAATTCTTGGCCGATGCCAAATACTATGTTTGGGATGAACCTTATGTATTTAGGTTGAGTAGTGATGGTTTGTTAAGGAGGTGTGTGTCTAATGAAGAAGCGAAAGACATTCTTTGGCATTGTCACAATTCCCCTTGTGGGGGACATTACAACGGATTGCAAACGGCCACGAAAGTCCTTCAATCAGGATTTTATTGGCCTTCGTTATTTAAAGATGCTTATGCACATGCTAAGAGTTGTGATAAATGCCAAAGAAGTGGCGGAATAGGAAAGAGGGATGAGATGCCTTTGAATAATATGTTGGAAGTTGAGGTGTTTGATTGTTGGGGTATTGATTTTGTTGGTTCATTTCTGTCATCATTTTCTAACGAATACATTCTAGTTGCTGTTGATTATGTTTCTAAGTGGGTGGAGGCCATTGCTTCACCGGTCGATGCTAAACCGTGATGAAATTTTTAAAGAAAACATATTTTCGGGTTGGTGTGCCTCGGTGTTGATTAGTGATGGAGGGTCTCACACTTTGCAATACATCGAAACAAAAACTTTTGAAACAATATGGTGTAAAACATAAGGTGACAACTCCCTATCACCCACAAGCGAATGGTCGTCAAGTGTCAAACAGAAAAAAAAGATTTTGGAAAAACGGTCTCTAGCTCTCGAAAGGATTGGTCATTAAAATTGGATGAAGCTTTATGGGCGTATCGAACCGCCTATAAAGCTCCTATCGGACTAACCCCCTTTCAGGTTGTTTATGGAAAGACTTGTCACCTCCCAGTGGAGATGGAACACAAAGCTCTATGGGCTCTTTGATTCTTGAATTTCGATCCTTCTTTGGCGGGTGTTAAGAGGAAAGAGCAACTCGTGAAGTTGGATGAAATGTGAGATGGAGCGTACCATTCCAATCGAAAAGACAAGGCAAAAGTGAAAGTTTTTCATGACAAAAAGATCAAGCATAAAGAATTTCAACCGGGCCAAAGCGTCCTTTTGTTTAATTCCCGGATGAGACTTTTTCCGGGAAAACTTAAGACGAAGTGGTCCGGTCCCTTTGTAATCAAGGAGGTGAAGGACTATGGCGCCGTTGTTTTGCAAGACCCAGAGGGAAAGAGTGAATGGACCGTGAATGGACAGCGTTTGAAAAGGTATGTTGGCGGAGAGGTGAGCCGCAACATTGTCAAGATCTTATTTTGATGATCCCGATCATCCTGGACCGTCGAGCTCTACCGACGTTAAACAAAGCGCTTGTTGGGAGGCACCCCAACATTGTAAGTATTTATGTTGCAGCTATTGTGCTTTGTCTCTTAAGTTAATTTGCTATTTTTCAAAAATTGTCTGAATTATGCGCATCGCGCTAGTCGGTCAGACTTAGCGACATTTGACCCATTTTCCGTATAGGCGCTTAGCGGTCTGTGTAAAAAAAATAATTTCAAATCAGGTTTACCCAGGCCCAACTTGTTGGCCTGGTTCGTTTTTAATTACCTAGTAGGGTTTTCTTTTTCACTTTCACCATTGTCACACTTCTTTTCATCTCAAAGAAAATCACAAACCCAAACTCACAAATCAACAATTTCTTGCAAAATTTCTTGTGTCAATTCACTCACTAAGCATCAAGGTATGTTTCTCTTGTGTTTTCCCTTTTTAATTTCGTATTTCTTTGCTTTTTAGGTTAGGATTTAGGAACTTAGGGTTTGAAATTTAGAGTTTTTCTTTTCGAATTAGGTTGTTTCGATTGTAGAGAATGCTTAGATTAGGAATTTCTTTCCTATTAGGGCTTGTATTCTGGACAAATTGCTTTTGTAGAAATTTTCGTGAAGTCGCAGAGCTTAGTCTTCCGCAACATCCCGAAAAATTTCCACTGGTTTTGCATTTCGCTTACTCTTGATGCTTTGGTTGGTTGATTTGCACTGCTGTTTGCATGAATTATTTCTAACGGGCATCTCGGTGTCACTTTTTGTTGATTTTTGTGTTGTTTTTCAGATGGCTCCTAAGCGTCAAAGAGTTTCTTCTGCTGGTGCTGGGTCCTCAAGACCTAGTTCTTTTGATGGCACACGCTTTTTGGGGCCTCGCTCAAGAGGCACGATACAAAGAACTCGAGGAGCGAAATATTTGGTCCGAGAGAATTATCCGTCTCACGTAGCGTGTGCACTATGCTACCCGTGGCTATCTTGGATAACTATGGTTTGGGTATTCAGGTGAGCCCCAAACCAAAGTTAATGTTGAGTTGGTTCGGGAGTTCGTTAATGTTATCCCCACGTAAGGGACACCTTTTCGCCACTCTGTGGTTCGGGAAAAGTGTGTTCTTTTCGCTCCTCCATCAACAGCTCGGGCATAAATTGACAGCCCCAAGAAGAGTTAGATGTTTTCCATGCCCACCTTGCTAAGGGTAATTGGGATTATGATATGTGAGGAGCACACTTTGTTTAACCGGCATTCATATGAATTAAACCGAGCTGGTCAACCATCAAATTTAATCGGACCAAACCTCAAAACCAAAGCTCCGAGTTCTTATGTGTGTGGCATTGTACAACTTGCGCCCAAGAAGCCACACTTCCTTAATACCCATGGAGACTGCCGGCCTCATCGCTTACATGCTTGAGGAAGAATCGATCGATTTTGGCCGGTTGATTGCCAATGAGCTGAAGAGGGTTGCATTAAGTTATACCTCCAGGGGATAGCGTATTAAATGTGCCCTCACATATCCTGGTTTGATCATGGGACTTATGAAGAGGGCGAGGGTTGCGTTTCCTGCTGTTGGGCACCTCACGATAGATGGGGTCATTGATGATAGCTATTGTGACCGCTATTGTAGGGTTTTGGATGATAACCCGCACCGGCCGTTCGTAGCCGATTCCTCAAGCCGGTCCAGGAGAAGAGTGGAACCGGCAAATGCATTTTGCTCATCAACGAGCATTTATGTTCATGCACGAGAGCATGGAGCAACTGGCGTTGAAGATCAGAGAGCCGGGGGTGGATCATTTCACCCGTACGAGCCAGCAGTTGAGCGATTATGCCAGTTGGCCCGGGGTCGGTCCAAATGCAGAGGAGGAGGTAGCTGATGCAGATGGTGATGAGGATTAGGAGAGTGATGATGGTGATTCTGGTTCTGGTTCTGGTTCGGAGACTACGGGAGATTCCATCCTAGAGGCTTCAGATTGATTCTCTTTTATTTCCTTGTTTTTATTTTTAGTACTTTTTGGTTTTTAGTTATGTTTTTATTTTTAAGACTTAGTTGGATTTTGTTGGTTACCATCCTTTTTAGGATGTGGTTGTAATTCCAATTTTACATTTTGTAGGCATGGAGCCTAAGTACTATTTTTAATTTGAAACACCATTTTGGGGTGTCCCTTTTATTTTATTTTGTTTATTTTATTTTATTTTAAGTTTTACCTTGTTTATATTTAAATCGCACTTCTTTTGGTTTGTCCCGATTTTTCAACGGTACTCGAAAGCAAGTAAGTGTGTTTCACCAAAAGTGATGGTGATGATATATTTCTCAACTCGATCCACAAGTAAGGTACACTTTTAATCGTTTTGTAGAATATTAATGTAACACCCGAATATTACCCAAAGTTTTATATGCAAAATCAGAGTAATTTAAAATTTCATAAATTCAATACTGAGGCATCACACCTTCAAAACCAAATTACTTTAAACAGTTTGTTTTAAAGTCTACATCTCGCATACATAGCATCCTCGGAAAACATAAATTGATTCATAAACATCAAAACATCTTCTTTATTAAACTTCCTTAACCAATCGTATTTTCATAAAGTATGATTCTTATTTACAAAAGGAAAAGCAACTAAAAGGATAACAACAAGACGACATAATTATTCCCCCCGAGTGCTACGATCGTACATCGACTCAACACAGCCTATAAACTCCGCTTTCATAACTCACGCTACCAATATAAAGGTAACATAAACAAGTAAAGGGTGAGATAATCCAAAACATATAATTAAAGGCATGATATATATATATATATATATATATATATATATATATATATATATATATATATATATATATAGTTTTGGAATTAGAAAGGATATAAGTTAAAAGTGCATTCCGACACTTATCCAAACCTCACTTATTTCGATCGTCATTCTAATGTGTATCATCTACACTATATCGTCATAACCTCATCGGCATACTCCATCGCAACAATGTAACACCCCATCTAAATACCCCGAATATATTAAATAAATTAATATCAAATCAACTTTAATCAGAGTTAACACGGCAATTGAGGGATGTCACAATTAATAGATAAAATAAAACTTCATTCAAACAGGAGCTATGCTACATTGAGGATCAACATTTTCAATAATTCAGTCAAATTAAGACCATGTCTTACACAGCGGAAAATATCATCACCAAAAACGGAATAATTCAATCATTGTATTTCCACAAAATTTTAATTAAACAATAAACCAATGTCTAATTCATCATCTAACGTTCCCCAGTGTTACAATCTAATCAGAGCATGACACTGACACGCGGACTAAACGATAAGCTCTAGAGCCATCCTCACCGACTCTTCAGCTGCTAACCTTAATCTGAAATGGTAAAGTAAGGGTGAGACTTCTCATAATTAAAGCATATTATAAGTCTTTCAATCAATAATATATCACAAGCATATTATTTCACCCACTTAACATAAATTCAGATCCACACACACAACCACCTTCATCATGCATAATCATAACAGTCAAAGAAGAGTAACACTGGAATGCATCCTAACATGTTACCACTTCATACAAATACAATGCAGACTCAATGCATGCGATACCGACACGTGACCAAGTCACCCAACACTGATCCATCATCAACCGGATACAGTTCAATCGATTCGTCCATAACCACCCGGACACGAATCCAGCCTAACCACCCATCCTCACTCGGGTATCGGTTATCGGCAATCCAAGTCAAATTCCGCACAATGGGAATTAACTTCACCAAACAATGCAAATGCATGCACATCACTAGCATGCAACATCAATCAGTCTATGTATACATTCATTTAACATAACTGAATCACAACAATCAACATGATATATCAACCAATCATGCATACATCTAACATCAACATAAACATGCAAACCAATCAACATGATATATCAACCAATCATGCATACATCTAACATCAGCATAAACATGCAAACCAATCAGCACATTATCAGTATCCCCATCACCAAAGGTCCTCTAATACACATACATCATTATGTGTCAATAATAATCATTTATTTCAAAATTCAACCCCTTTTCAAAATAATTTCAAGTTTTCGAAAATATTTTCATTTCATAAGGTAGAGCATTAAATTTAGGAAATAACGTCCAAAGCGGCGCTCAAAACGGACTTACGATTTGAAAGTTATGAATTTTTGAAGTTTTAAAAATTTTTGAAAATAAGGTAACCCGTTCCTACATATACAGAACCGTTCTCGCAGGTTCAAAACGCTCGAAAATGTATGGGAACCCGTTCCTACCCATACAGAACCGTTCCCGAGTGTATTTTTCAAGTTTTTATAATTTTCAAGGTGGAACCGGTTCCTCCCCACCGGAACCGTTCCCACGCACTAAAAGTCATTTTCTGCATTTTTGACAGCATTCTCCCATTCTAAACCCCATCCACACATACCCATACGAACTCCATCATTGGAAACACTAAAATACATCAATTTGCATCATTTATCACATCAATTATCATCTTCCTACCAGTCATAATTGGTATCTGACACCCTAATCACTTCAGACCTACCATCTGACACAATCTGACACCCATAGGGATACATCCATGGAAACCTAGAAATTTTTACAAACTAAGATCTCCTAACATACTATAATCTATAATATCAAAATCAAAACCTATAATAAGCAATAATCAATCGAAATCACCCCTTACCTTGTGGGTTCTTCGAATTCTGACACTTCTAGGTTTTCTTCCTTCTTTCTCCTCTTCTCAACTTCACGTATCTTGTTTCTCCAAAAAGAAAATGATTCTATTTTCCTTCTTTCTTTATTTTATTCCTTTTATTCCTTTTAATCATAAATAAAATAAATATTACTTCTCTTCCCCAATTAATTCCATCATTTAATCTTAATAATTCAATATATTAATAAATTATGTTCCAAATTAATTTAATAATTTAAAATCATAATTATTTAATTATCGAATTATTTCGGGTGTCACAACTCCCCCAACTTAAAAGAGTTTTCGCCCTCAAAATATACCTCGATTTAATAGTTCGATACGAGTCCTTCATCCGACTCTCCAGCCCCAAGTGACATTTCCATCACCGGTCCTCCCCAAGCCACTCTTACCAATGCAATCTCTTTGCCTCGAATCGCTTCAACTTCCGATCCTCAATCCTCGCAGCACCGCTCCACGGTCAAATTCTCTCGCACCAGATATCATCTACCCGAATCTCATGAGACGGATCAACAATGTACTTCCTCACCGAGACACATGAAAACATCATGCATTCGCAAGTGACGGCAAAGCAACTGACATGCAACCTTCCCAACTCTTTGGTAATCCAAAAGGACCAATAAATCGTGGAGTCAACTTCCTTGACTTCAAAGCTCGACAATACCACATCGGAGTAACTCGATAAACACATGCTCTCCTTCACCGAACTCAAGGTCTTTCCTCCTCTTATCATGATAACTTTTCTCGACGACTGAGAAGTCCTCATCTCTCCCGAATCATCTTAATCTTTTCCAAGTTTGTTGAACAATCTCTCGTCCAATCACAACACTCTCTCCTGCTTCATACCAACACAATGGGGTCCGACACCTCCACCTACAATGCCTCAAAGGAGCCATACCAATACTCGAGTGAAAGCTATTGTTGTAGGTAAATTCAATCAATGGTAGATAACTATCCCAAGCTCCACCCTTCTAACACACAAGCTCAAAGAAATCTTCCAACGATCGAATCGTTTTTCCGTCGACCATCTGCTTATGGATGATAAGCGGAACTCAAACGCAACTTAGTACCCAAAGCTTCTTGCATTCGTCCGTAACTTAGATGTAAACCTCGGATCTCGATCCGACACAATACTAGAAGGAATACCGCAAGCTACAACTTTTCGACATACACCGCCAACCTCTCCATCGGATAATCCATCCTCATCGGAATGAAATGAGCGATTTTGTTAACCTATCCACAATCACCCGATAGAATCACAATTTTAGCTGCCCCTGCAAACCAAACACAAAATCCATCGAGATTCCATCCCACTTCCATTCTGGAACAAATAATGGTTCCATCAATCCTGATGGTTTCTGATGCTCGATTTTCGACTTCTGACAAACCAAACAAGCATACACAAACTCAGCAATCTCCTTTTTCATTCCCGGCCACCAAAACAACTTTTTCAAATCATGGTACATTTTAGTAGCACCGGGATGAATACTCAACCCGCTACGATGCCCTTCTTCCAAAATACTCTTCCTTATCTCGGCAACATCCTAACACACACCATCACCGAATCTCATAACACCATTCTCGTCAATTCGGAACTCGCCTCCTTGACCTTGGTTGATCAATGTCAACTTATCAACTAAACCAACATCAGATTTCTGTCCATTTCTAATCTCTTCCAGGATACCACTAGTCAGCTTCAACATACCCAATTTCACACTATTCGGAGTAGTTTCACAAACCAAACTTAGATCTCTGAACTGCTCAACCAAATCTAACTTACGGACCATCAACATCGACATATGCAAGGACTTCCTACTCAAAGCATCGAACCACGCTTGCTTTACTGTGATGGTAATTCAAACCGAAATCATAGTCCTTTAGGAACTCTAGCCATCTTCTCTGCCTCATGTTCAACTCTTTCTGATCGAAAAGGTACTTCCAGCTCTTGTGATCACTGAATACCTCAAACCGGGAACCATATAAATAATGTCTCCACAACTTCAAAACGAACACAACAGCCGCCAACTCCAAATCATGAGTCGGATAATTCCTTTCATGCACTTTCAATTGTCTCGAAGCATAGGCCACCACCGCTTATCTTGCATCAACACACCACCCAATCCCATTAATGATGCGTACACACCACAAAAGACTTAGTCTGATCCGAAAACCAAGATTGGAGCACTTGTCAACCTCCTTCACTCTTGAAACTTTCTCACATTCAACATCCCAAACAAATATCCTAATTCTTCCCGGTCAACTTAGTCAATGGCAACGCTAGTTTGGAAAATCCTTCAATAAATTTCCTAATAACCGCAAGGGCCGAAACTACGGATCTCAAGCATTCTTTGAGCTTCCCATCGAGATACGCGCTTCACCTTCAGGATCCACAAGAATCCCATTCTTGGAAATTACATGACCAAGAAAACTCACTTCCTCTAACCGTAATTCACACTTGGACAATTTCGCATAAAGATTCTTCTTTCAACAATTCCAACACAACTCGAGATGTTTTGCATGCTCCTCATCGTCAATAAATTAGAATATCATCAATGAACACTACTATGAACTTGTCAAGATACGGATGAAATATCCTGCTCATATACTCCATGAAAACACCAGTGCATTAGTAACCTAAACGGCATAACAAAATATTCATAATGTCCATACTCGCTCTAAATGCGTCAATGTCCTCTGACTTCACACAACTGATGATATCCGATCTCGTATCAATTCATCAATACACAAGCTCCAACGAGTTGGTCCATCAAATCATCAATCCTACAAAGGATACCGATTCTTGATTGTAACTTTATTCAATTGTCAGTAGTCAACACATAACCTCATTGAACCTTCCTTCTTAACCAATAACATCGAGCACCCTACTCAAACACTCGGATTTAATAAACTTTTCTCAAGCAATTCTTCTAATCGCTTCTTCGGCTCAATTCAGATGCCGACATGCGATAAGGCGCATCGACACCGACTAGTTCCGTGAATCGATCTATAGTAAATTCTACTCTCTCGTGTGGTAATTCACTAACGCCTTCCTAAACACCTCGAAATTCATTCACCACCGGCAATCCATCACCTTTGCTTTTCCTCCGCTTCTATTGCGTATCACAACATAAACACCACAAACACCATCCTTCACGCCTAGGTTCATCCGCTTAACCGACATAATCTCACTTTCGACCTTAACCTTTCAGAAAAATGACCGCCTTCTCAAAATAGTTGATATGAACCCGTTGAATTCCAACCAGTTCATTCCAAGGATGATATCAATTTGTTCTAACGGTAGGCACACTAAATCCATACCGAAACCCCTACCAAAAATCACAACAGGACAATTTCTACAAACATATGAAGTAGTCACTGAACCCGACGCAGGAGTATCAATAACCATACTTCCATCCATATTAGAAATTTCCAAATTTAATCTTTTAGCACAATCCAAAGCAATAAAAGAATGCATAGCTCCAGTATCAATAATCGCAATCAAAGGTATGTCATTAATAAAACATGTACCTTTAATCACCGATCATCCGCTTAGTCTCCACCCGCATAATGCAAACACTTTACCACCACTTCCTTCTTGGGTTTTGTGCACCGAGGACTAGGATGACCTCTTCACCACAGCTAGCAAGTCACCACTTTCACTGGCAGCTATTGGCCACATGGCCGAACTTTCCACACCAAACACTTCTTATCATTTTACAACCACCATGCGATGTCCTGCCTCACCACACTTGTAGCACTTAACGAAGAACTAGAATCTCCTCCACCAGACTTCTTCCAACCACTGGATCTCTGATTATTCCTATCATAAGGCTTACCACGATCCATCTCTTGCTTACCTTTCCTATCGACATGCCCTCGAGCATTCGACTTAGTGTTAGTAAGATCCTCCTAGAATCCCCGCATCAACCAGATCAAAATCTTCTGACACGCTGATACCGAATACCCTGCTTAATCTCATCACGAAGGCCATTTTCAAACTTGATACATTTGGAAAATTCTCCATCTGCATCGTTAGGGTAATGGGCATAATACTTTGCTAACTCAGAAAACTTCGAGGCATACTCACTGCCAGTCTTGTTGCCCTGCTTGAGTTTCAGAAACTCAATTTCCTTCTTACCTCTGATATCCTCAGGAAAATACCTCCTCAGAAAAGCTCTTCTGAACACAGCCCAATTCAATGCAACGCCATCTTCTTCCAGCCAGCTCGTAGCAACCCACCACCATCGCTTCCCGCCTAATATGTGAGTTCCATATCTCACCTTCAACCCTCTCACACAATAATCACTCAAGATCCTCTCGATCTCCTTCAACCACTTCGAGCACCTTCGGATCATGCGTCTTGAACAATGGAGGATTATTCCTCCGAAAATTCCCCAATTGCCTCACGCCAATCGCAGCCTCGCCGGTTCCCTCCGAGCACTCCCACCCAACATTCCCAAAGCCTCAACAATAGCATCATCATTCCTTCCGTTATTCTTTCCGCCATTGTTTTGTAACATAACAAAACAATCAACATCAGACACAAGTATCGACAGTGTTACTTCACACTAGTCGTGATACTAAAGGGATAACGACACGTGACAAGACCGACTATGCTCGATACCACTATTGTAACACCCCATCTAAATACCCCAATATATTAAATAAATTAATATCAAATCAACTTTAATCGAGTTAACACGGCAATTGAGGGATGTCACAATTAATAGATAAAATAAAACTTCATTCAAACAAAGAGCTATGCTAATCGAGGATCAACATTTTCAATAATTCACCAAATTAAGACCATGTCTTACACAATGAAAATATCATCACCAAAACGGAATAATTCAATCATTGTATTTCCACAAAATTTTAATTAAACAATAAACCAATGTCTAATTCATCATCTAACGCTCCCCTGTTACAATCTAATCGTAGCATGACAACGACACGCGGACTAAACGATAAGCTCTAGAGCCATCCTCACCGACTCTTCACCGCTAACCTTAATCAAATGGTAAAGTAAGGGTGAGACTTCTCATAATTAAAGCATATTATAAGTCTTTCAATCAATAATATATCACAAGCATATTATTTCACCCACTTAACATAAATTCGATCCACACACACAACCACCTTCATCATGCATAATCATAATAATCAAAGAAGAGTAACACCGAATGCATCCTAACATGTTACCACTTCATACAAATACAATGCGACTAATGCATGCGGTATCGACACGCGACCAAGTCACCCAACACCGATCCATCATCAACCGGATACGCTCCATCGATTCGTCCATAACCACCCGGACACTAATCCAATTTAACCACCCATCCTCACTGCATCGGTTATCTAATCCAAGTCAAATTCCGCACAATGGGAATTAACTTCACCAACAATGCAAATGCATGCACATCACTAGCATGCAACATCAATCGCCTATGTATACATTCATTTAACATAATCGAATCACAACAATCAACATGATATATCAACCAATCATGCATACATCTAACATCAACATAAACATGCAAACCAATCAACATGATATATCAACCAATCATGCATACATCTAACATCAAGATAAACATGCAAACCAATCAAAGACATTATCAAGATCCCCATCACCAAAGGTCCTCTAATACACATACATCATTATGTGTCAGTAATAATCATTAATTTTGAAATTCAACCCCTTTTCAAAATAATTTCAAGTTTTCCAAAATATTTTCATTTCATAAGGTAGAGCATTAAATTTAGGAAATAACGTCCAAAGCGGCGCCAAAACGGACTTACGATTTGAAAGTTATGAATTTTGAAGTTTTAAAAATTTTTAAAAAGCGTAACCCGGTTCCTACATATAATGAACCGGTTCCCGCAGGTTCAAAACGCGCTCGAAAATGTATGGGAACCCGTTCTACCCATACAGAACCGTTCCCGAGTGTATTTTTCAAGTTTTATATTTTCCAAGGTGGAACCCGTTCCTCCCCATCGAACCGGTTCCCACGTACCAAAAAGTCATTTTCTGCATTTTTGACAGCATTCTCCCATTCTAAACCCCATCCACACATACCCATACGAATTCCATCATTGGAAACACCAAAATACATCAATTTGCATCATTTATCACATCAATTATCATCTTCCTACTGTTCGCGCTAAAAGGTGACGCGCTAGAGGAATTTGAAAATGAATTCAGATCCTCTGGCACGATTATGTGGGTTTCTAGGTTTGTTATTATTGTGCTCGCAAAGATCTGTGGATCTTCTGCATACATATCCCCTAGTGGGAATCAGAGCATTTGTAGCTCGGATCTGCTGTGGTTCTATGGTTTGTTTGGTCCGAGAGAGATAGAAATTTGCTCGCCAAGGATGAGACCTCAGCCTACGATTCTCAAAAGGATGTTGAGAAATTGAGCAATCGTAGTTCCCACTTATGCTAGTGGAAAGCAACGGATGTTAGTAAGAGATGCATAAATGTCATCTTAATGAAAAATGTATCTAATCTATTTCATCACATACATTTTTGAAAATGGTGATTGATAAAAAATATTTCATCATAAGTTATAGGTGTTTTGCTTGAGTGTACAAGCGTTACCACTTACATGTTTAAGAAAGAAGTTTGAAAATGATTGAATCTTTTAACTGTAAGCATTGGGTGTTTTGCTTGAGTGTACAAGCGTTACCACTTACAATTAATAGATGTTTTTGTTTGAAAAAAGAGTTTGATTTGAAAAAGTTGTTTGAAAAGTTTTTTTGACTGTATGTGATGTGATAGATGAGATACTTCTTCCATAGAGATGATAGACGTCTAAATCTCTAGGAGAAATGGATTAAAGGGATGCTTTAAGAAGCCCGTGGGTCCTTGTATTGTAAGCCCAAGAGGAGGCTTTCCGAGGGTCATCGAGGGTCCTTGTATGAAGCTCAAGAGGAAGCTATAGGGTATGGCTGGCTTTGTGTTAAAAGGGATTTCACCGAGAAACCATCCTTTTGGAATTAAGAGCAATTTCACCGGGAAATTTTACTCTCTGGGGATTTGAAAGTGATTTCACCGAGAAACCATCCTTTCAGGGTTCTATCTTAACGCGGGTGATTCTTTGTATTGGAAGCCCAATAGGAGGCTGTCAAGAGATTTCCTGTCTCTTTCATTGTATGATGCCCAAGAGAAGGCTAAACTCAATGAGGAGTTCTTTTGAACAAAGCCCAAGAGGAGGCTGACTCAACAGGGGAGTGGTGTCTTATATGAAGCCTAAGCGGAGGCTAAACTCAGATGAATGAGTTTTCTTATATGAAGCCTAAGAGGAGGCTGACTCATGCCGGGGATGAGTTGTCTTGTATAAAGCCCAAGCGGAGGCTAATTCATGCTGGGGAGCCTATTGGTTAGACTAATTGTTATGTTAATAACCGAACAGTTATATAAACAAGTGTGTGTGTGATATGTATTCACAGGAGTTTATGAAGGAAATATAAACAATGTATGATGTTTATTTACAAATAATATAAACAAGTGTCTGTGAAACGAACGTTTGAAAACGAGCGTAACTTGATTATTTACAAGTTTGAACTGTGTACAAGGAATTGAATATGTACACGAACGAGTTTTTATGTACAGAGCAGGTGGATGTACATAGGAGGGTTGGGACTTACACCGTAAGGGAGGCCCATTGGTTTGAAAGCAGTTTCACAGGGAATAATGCTCCTTTCAATACCAATGGTATTTAGGGTATATAGAGATGAAACGGACACGAGCGATCGAAGTTTATCTGTGCTTAAGTATTTTCAAAAAGTATCTGTGTTATGTACAAATAAAAGTTTGTATGAAAGAATTTGATATGTACAAGGAAAAGATGAATGTACATAAAAGAATTTTGGTTTGTGTATACACAAGTGGAATGAAAACAAACGATCAGAGTTTGTCTGTACTTGAGTATAAAAAAGTATTTGTATTATGTACAGATGAAGATTTGTATGTATCTGAAGAGAGTTTAATATGTACAAGGAAATATTATGTACATAAAAGAATGTTATGGGACTTACACCGTGAGGGAGGCCCATGATCGATTGAGAAATTCGAGAGAAAACGAATTCGGGTTTATCGTTTAAATCGGATCGATCATGGTAAAAGATGTAAGTTTGATGAAAAGTTTTGAAGAATGTTTTGAAAGTGTTTTGAGATGTGAGGTTTATTTATGAAAAGTTTTGAAAAGAAATCGAAGTCGAAAACTTGAAAATTCACCTTAAAAGGAGGTTTGAAAAGTGTTCGTAACGCCGTTGCTCGATTAAAATTTAATCGATGAAAGTTTCTTCTGAAAATTTTTGCACTATCTCAAAATAGATGTATTTATTGACAAGTGCTTAAAAAATCATCTCAAAATGAGAAGTTTTGATTGGTCAAAAAATTGTCAAAGTTTTGTAAAAAAAACATGAAAATATGACAAGTTATAAAAAGAATGGTCTTGAGAGGGATTGAACCCATGACCATATGGGTGACCACGTGGCAGAAAGGACTTAAGAGCAAGCAGACAACCACTAGACCAAACGCGTGTTTGTGTTAGTGAATTAGAAGCACTTAAATATATTTTATTTTGAAAATTTAAATTGGAAAGAACACAAGAACATGCGCGCAGTGTTCTTCATGGTTTTGATTCCCAGATTCTTCAAACCCAACTAGAATCCTTGTTTCTCAATGAAATTTAATGAAGTAAAAAACAAAATTGCTCGGTTTTGGACAAGGATTACAGCGGTATATGTTAATTGTATTAATTTTAAGCCTAACGCGTTTGGATTTCTGGGAACACGAAGAACCCTAGAATCTAAGAATTCAAATTAAATGATGCACAATTTATGATTCTTTGATTTTATTGAGGGTTAATGATCGTTGTAGGTGCAGAAACAAAACGACCGTGAGTTTTTTTCAATTGGTGCACAAAATCATAGAGTTCTAAGTTTGAGTTCTGACCTGTGAAAGTGGAGATCGAAGACGATGCAAACGTGTTTCCAGAACTGTTTTCTTGATTGTGTGAGCTTCAACGGCATGTAAGGAAGTTGTGGAAATGATCTGCTTGCCTTGAATCCTTCCTAATCAACCCAGCCAAGTCCACCGCACAGTTCAAAATGGCAACTGGATTTTGATGTAAATCGTGTTACGCTTAGATGTTAATGGCCGGATCATATACATGAGGCATGGTGATGATGTTTGAGTCATTGGAACAACAATTGCTCAAGCCAAACTAACAATTCGATTCATAAGGCAGTTTGGAAGTTTGAAAAAAAATGAAAATGAAATCTGATTTTTGCTTGATTTCAGTTTGATTTTAAGTTATGGACAAGTTTGATAATGATATTGAAGCATGTTAGACACCAAATTTTAACATGTTTTCAACTGTTTTTCAAAAATGCAATAATTCTCCAATTTGCAATATGTTGCTTAATTTTCAAGAAAGAAGAATGAAAGCATGGATTTGTGATGCTTTGGTGTGAATTGAACTTGAATTTGTGAGCTATTTATAGGCAACAATTTCTGAAAATGTTAGGCAACAAGTACAAGCCAATTGGTGATTCAAAGAAAGCTTAAGGGGTAAGAAAGACAATTGCCAAAAAAGGAAACTTCCTTTTTTCACCATGTGCTCAATTTTTACAATTTGATCCAATCCTCTCAATTATCACCTCTAACTAATATTTATCAGTTTGATGACTCATTTGGCATGGTTAGATTGCTTCTAGATGAAGAAACACAAAATGACCTATAATTTGATGTTTTGAATTTTGAAAATCAAGTTTCATGGAGCCTTATGTTTCAATTTCAAAAGTATAGCTAGACTCATGGATTTGAGAGTTCTTGGACATTTTGGAAAGAGTTTTCCACAAGCTACAAATTTCATGTTTTGAGTTTTTCAAATTCAAATTGGAACTTGGTGAAAAATGGCATGAAGTTTGGAAAATGAGAAATTTCAACACTTAGAAAATTTTCTAAGTATGAAAACTTTGACTTTTGTTGACTTTTCCAAATTCTTTGATTTTTCATGATCATGATAGATCATTTGAAGTATTTTGATGATGGAAAAGTTTTGTTTTGAAAAGTTGACTAAAAGTCAAAGTTTGACTTTTGAGCGATGAAAATTCATCGATGCTTTTAAATCGATCGATGAAGTCGTGAACTTTGGGATGTTTTGAATCCGTAAATTAGGTCAAGATGTTGTATCTAAGATAGAATGACCAATTCCTATCCAAAAAAGTCATTTCTTGCTCAAAAAGTCAGAGAAAACTCATGCTCGACCAAAACCCTAATTGGTCGATCCTTGATTGTTCTGTGAGAAAATTAGATATCTGATGATCAGAGGTTGATGATTTGATCAAGATAGATCAAATGAAGTGAGGAGAACTCAAACCCTAATTGGTTTCCTCTTGAATCAGATGAAAATCTGATGAAACCCTAATTTTGACCTGTGAATGCTACACCCGATTAATCCTATTCTGGACTGTTAGTTATGCAATGATGCAAATGTGAGGTGGTATATTAGGTCAAAAATTGGGGTATGACAGATGCCCCTATTTAAGTTTGTTTAACCTGAGAGATGAAGATGA
>CM038796.1:94763145-94894102 GCA_021764765.1 Vicia sativa | reverse complement strand
GTCATTTCTTGCTCAAAAAGTCAGAGAAAACTCATGCTCGACCAAAACCCTAATTGGTGATCCTTGATTGATACGTGAGAAGATTGGATATCGATGATTGGGGTTGATGATTTGATCAAGATAGATCAAATGAAGTGAGGAGAACTCAAACCCTAATTGGTTTCCTCTTGAATCGAGATGAAAATCGATGAAACCTAATTTTGACACATGAATGCTACACGGAATTAATCTATTACGGGTTTAGTTATGCAATGATGCAAATGTGAGGTGGTATATTAGGTCAAAATTGGGGTATGACTACCAATCATAATTGGTATCGACACCTAATCACTTGGACCTACCATCTGACACAATCTGACACCCATAGGGATACATCCATGGAAACCTAGAAATTTACAAACTAAGATCTCCTAACATACTATGATCTATAATATCAAAATCAAAACCTATAATAAGCAATAATCAATCGAAATCACCCCTTACCTTGTGGGTTCTTCGAATTCTGACACTTCTAGGTTTTCTTCCTTCTTTCTCCTCTTCTCAACTTCACGTATCTTGTTTCTCCAAAAAGAAAATGATTCTATTTTCCTTCTTTCTTTATTTTATTCCTTTTAATCATAAATAAAATAAATATTACTTCTCTTCCCCAATTAATTCCATCATTTAATCTTAATAATTCAATATATTAATAAATTATGTTCCAAATTAATTTAATAATTTAAAAATCATAATTATTTAATTACCGAATTATTTCGGGGTGTCACAACTCCCCCCAACTTAAAAGAGTTTTCGTCCTCGAAAACATACCTCAAACGAATAGTTCGGGATACAGGTCCTTCATCGACTCTCATTTCCCAAGTGACATTTCCATCATTTGGTCCTCCCCGAGCCACTCTTACAATGCAATCTCTTTGCCTGCATTGTTTCAACTTAGATCCTCAATCCTCGTGAGGCAGCTTCCATGCAAATTCTCGTGCACATATATCATCTACCCGAATCTCATGAGACGGATCGGACAATGTACTTCCTCATGAGACACATGAAAAACATCATGCAGTTAGTGGCTGACAAAAGCAATCGATATGCACCCTTCCCAACTCTTTTGGTAATCTGAAAAGGACCAATAAATCGTGGAGTCAACTTCCTTGACTTCAAGCTCGACCAATACCGGTCATCGGATAACTTCGCATAAACACATGCTCTCCTTCTTGAACTCGAGGTCTTTCCTCCTCTTATCATGATAACTTTTACGGCGACTAAGAAGTCCTCATCTTCTCTGAATCATCTTAATCTTTCGAAGTTTGTTGAACAATCTACGGTCCAATCACAACACTCTCTCGGTTTCATACCAACACAATGGGGTCCGACACCTCCTACCATACAATGCCTCAAGCGGAGCCATACCAATACTCAGTGAAAGCTATTGTTGTAGGTAAATTCAATCAATGGTAGATAACTATCCCAAGCTCCACCTTCTCTAACACACAAGCTCTCGACAAATCTTCCAACGTGAATCGTTCTTTCCGTCGACCATCATTTGCGGATGATAAGCGGAACTCAAGCGCAACTTAGTACCCAAAGCTTCTTGCAATTACATCGGAACTTAGATGTAAACCTCGGATCTCGATCCGACACAATACTAGAAGGAATACCGTGTAAGCTTACAATCCTTTCGACATGATTACGCCAACCTCTCCATCGGATAATCCATCCTCATCGGAATGAAATGGCGATTTTGTTAACCTATCCACAATCACCGGATAGAATCACAATTCTTAGCTTTCCTCGGCAAACGGACACAAAATCCATGATTCCATCCCACTTCCATTCTGGAACAAATAACGGTTCCATCAATCCTGATGGTTTCTGATGCTCGATTTTCGACTTCTGACAAACCAAACAAGCATACACAAACTCAGCAATCTCCTTTTTCATTCCCGGCCACCAAAACAACTTTTTCAAATCATGGTACATTTAGTAGCAGGGATGAATACTCGACCCTTCACGATGCCCTTCTTCCAAAATACTCTTCCTTATCTCGGCAACATCCGGAACACACACCCGATCACCGAATCTCATAACACCATTCTTGTCAATTCGGAACTCGCCTCCTTGACCTTGGTTGATCAATGTCAACTTATCAACTAAACCAACATCAGTTTACGTCCATTTCTAATCTCTTCCGGGATACCACTAGTCTTCAACATACCCGATTTCACACTATTGAGTAGTTTCACAAACCAACTTAGATCTACAGCGCTCGGCCAAATCTAACTCACGGACTATCAACATCGACATATGCAAGGACTTCCTACTCAAAGCATACGCAACCACGTTTGCTTTACCGGGATGGTAATTCAAAGAAATCATAGTCCTTTAGGAACTCTAGCCATCTTCTCGCCTCATGTTCAACTCTTTACGATCGAAAAGTACTTCCAGCTCTTGTGATCCTTGAATACCTCAAGCGGGAACCATATAAATAATGTCTCCACAACTTCAAAACAAACACAACCGTAGCCACTCCAAATCATGAGTCGGATAATTCCTTTCATGCACTTTCAATTGTCTCGAAGCATAGGCCACCACACCTTATCTTGCATCAACACACCACAATCCATTAATGATGCGTCCAATACACCACAAAGACTTAGTCGGATCAGGCAAAACCAAGATTGGAGCACTTGTCAACCTCCTCTTGACTCTTGAAATCCTTTCTCACATTCACATCCCAAACAAATATATGACCCTTCTGGTCAACTTAGTCAATAGCAGCTAGTTTGGAAAATCCTTCAATAAATTTCGGTAATAACTGCAAGGCCCGAAAACTACGGATCTGGAAGCATTCTTGAACTTCCCGAGAATCTGCTTCTACCTTCGTAGGATCCACAACAATCCCATTCTTGGAAATTACATGACCAAGAAAACTCACTTCCTCAACGAGAATTCACACTTGGACAATTTTGCATAAAGCTTCTTCTCTTTCAACAATTCCAACACAACTACGAGATGTTCTACATGCTCCTCATCGCTTTTCGAATAAATTTGAATATCATCAATGAACACTACTACGAACTTGTCAAGATATGGATGAAATATCACATTCATATACTCCATGAAAACACCGGTGCATTAGTAACTCCAAGCGGCATAACGAATATTCATAATTTCCATACCTCATTCTAAATGCGGTTTTGAATGTCCTCGACTTCCTGCGAATCGATGATATCGGATCTCGGATCAATCTTCTTGAATACCAAGCTCCAACGGTTGTCCATCAAATCATCAATCCTCGGCAAAGGATCACGATTCTTGATTGTAACTTTATTCATTGCCGTGAGTCAACACATAACCTCATTGAACCTTCCTTCTTCTTAACCAATAACAGGAGCACCACGGCGAAACACTCGGACGAATAAACTTCTTCTCAAGCAATTCTTCTAGCTGCTTCTTGATTCGGCTAATTCGAGATGCCGACATGCGATAAGGCGCCATCGACCCGGACTAGTTCGGGGAATCGGATCTATAGTAAATTCTACCTCTCTCTCGGTGGTAATTCACTAACGTCTTAGGAAACACCTGCAAATTCATTCACCTGAAATCCATCACCTTTTGCTTTTCCCTCCTTCATTGCGAGAATACAACATAAACACCACACACCATCCTTCGACTAGGTTCATCATTTAGTGACATAATCTCACTTTCGACCTTAACCTCTTGGGAAAATGACCGTCCTCTCGTCTTCTTCTTTTACGGTTTTGCATACTTCTATTTATATTTTCTTTCCTATTTCCATCTCCATTTCTATTACATAACATACCATACTACTAACAACACCCATATTCTCTACATCAAATTCAACTCTTCTAAACATTCCAACAATCACTAAACAAAACCCTTTAAATCAATCATCAATTTTTCCCCAAATTCAAAATACAATCATCAAAACCTAATCATATGAGATAGAAATCAAACCCATTACCTCACAAGCTTGGATGATTCAAGATGCTCCAACAAAACCCCAATCCATGCTAGCTCTTGCTCCTCTTCTTCTTCTTCTTCTTTCCAAAACCCTTTCTTTTTCCTCTCAAGTTTCTATTTTGTTTTGTGTTCACAATGGAAGGAAAAGGAAAGTAAAATGGTTTTATAACTTGTTTTCTTACTAGCATCCAAGTTCTCATGTTTGGTTTGGTATAAATGAATGGAAGGAAAATGAGGAGAAATGGTTCTTATAATGGTATTTTCCTTACTAGTAAGCCAAGGGTGAAAAACCAATTCTCATCAATTACTCCTCCACTAACCAATTCTTATAATTTAACACACTAATAATATCTACTAATATTATTTATTCAATCAATTAAAACAATATCGAGAATTAAATTTGGATCCGAATAATGTTTTACCGAACGAAACAGAATAAAACCGGACCCGAACAAAGCGTCGCGGATAAATTAATAGATATATTAATTAATATGAATATTCTAAATGCATAAGATAAATATCGATCGGTAATTGAAAATAGTTATATAATATAATATTAATTAAAAGCAGTTACAACTCTCCCACTTATAAACTTTTAGTCCTCGAAATTTAAACCAAAGCAGCAAGCGGGACATGCCTAAGCATTAGTCCACCAAATCCTCGGCGTCAATTAAACAACATACTAAATACACCAAACACAAGGTATCTCCCCAACCACAGCGTCTAGCAAGAACAACCATGCCGAGATGCAAAGCCCATACAATGCACTCGACAACCAACTAACACCAACAACTAAACAAGCCGTAAACACGGTTCACTCAGAACCAAACAAACAAGATCGATACTATCCTAACGTCTCAACCATAGAATTAGTCATACACTCGAACCGACACCTCGAGAAGCGAGTCACCAAAGATAGGAACATAAAGTCCCACGACACAACACCGACATCATCGTTAAAATGAAAACAACAAATTGGTTATACAAACCAGCGAAACAATCGAAAGGATAAAACCACGCGTGCTCGCAAACACGAAAGAGATGCCTTCATTCACGCATAGCGAACTCAAGAATCACACTAGCGACTATCGCTTTCATTCGAGAAAATCACAAGGTCACATCACCCTTGTAGATCGATGCGATACCACCCTTGAACAATAACAAGTTACCCAAACATAGCGAACAACAATACACTACTCACTGGTCCAAATCAACAATCTAGCATACTCACTAACAATTCAATGCTCGATATCTAACCCATGTTGCGTCACTTAATGCATAAGATGCCAACCGTAAAACAACTTGGTTAATTCCTCAACTTCACAATTAATCAGAATGGACACGTTCAAAGCGTACCCCCATCAAGACACCTCGCAACATCCGCTTCATCAACTCGAAGAATCACTCTTTCATTCTCGATTAATCAACGTCCATTGATCCTCTAAAATATACGACATCATTTGACCTCTTCAAATATTGTCCAAATATTCACTTGTGAACTTCGACGTATATACTGGACTTCAACGAAGTCTCCTCTTATAACAATTCCCAAATTATGTAAAAAGTAATCACCATCCTTGCATCGTCGCAACGATCAATACACAGTTCTTACTCGAAACACCTTTCATCACTTTCAATCTTTTAAAGTGGCAATTCAAACCAAAACACTCTCTCAAGAACTCCTCCTATCAACGTCGTCTCATACTTCTGAAATTACAATACAGACTGGGCTTAGAACCATAACATAAACTTTATGGAATCCATCGAACACCTTGCGACCAACTTAAGTCACGGATAGAACATTCTCCTTTATGAAACATCAATCATCTTAAGGTACACATGGCTACAAACCGTCACAAAATTCTTTACCGACAAGACTTATCTTAGTCACAAACTAATAATCCACCACGACTATTAGTATCTAATGAAATCCATATGATAGTAGTGAACAAATCCTCAATAACCTTCTAAACTTAAATTTCAACAAGTGTCCCAAAACAAACATGCAACATTACGCAAAATAACAAATCCCAATCGGATATTCTTGGTTTATCCATGATATCAACACACTAAGCTCAACAACGGATGAAGTCTCTTTATAGATCGTACTCAAACTTAAATTATCTTCAACAATTCCAATCTCCCGTCGTTAACATCTACACCTCTAAAATTTCAAATGAGCACAGCCTCGAACTCTAACTCACGTCAAACAAATCAAAGCTTTCCAAGGTAGTAATACACTTTCTCCACTCTCGTCGAAATACATCTCAAGTCCAAAATGAAATATCATAATACACCACACAAGGTTCTTGGTACAAAACAAGACCAAACCAAGCATTCGCTAAACTTTCCAGGCTCAAACAAATTAAGCTTCTCATTGCGACTCGACCATTTCGAGTCAAAGCACTCACGATCAATACCAACTTGTAAAAGATCTTCCATCAAACTCACAAACTAACCATCCAAAACAAAGGAACTTCTAAGCTCGAAATAACCCTTGAAGTCTTCTACGGATACAAAATAAATCTTGCGGAACCGTCAAAATATCACCGTCTAAGTCACTTACTTAAAGCACTCCGTCCAGCAGTTCGAGACTCTATCTTTTAGAACACTCAACATGCCTTTGGTCTAACTTCCTCTGATAGCATAGCGCTCGGATGCTTGCCATTATTCCTTAACTTGGCGTGAACCAAATAACATCTATCAACACGAAATAACTCTTGACTACTCATGAAGTACCGTCGAACATTCAAAATCACACGGCATTAGTCACACCAATGACCTCAACAAATACTCTCGGGGACCATACACTATCTTGAAAAGCATTGTCTAAACATCTTGATTCATACACTAACGTGAGCGACCAAACTTACATCGATCTCACTAAACACAAAAACTCCAAATGACTTATCTATCCAACATCGGTCCTCGAGTAGATACTTTTCCTCGACATCCACTTTGTTCCTTTGTCAAAGCGAAGCATCAACAAGGGACCTTCGCTCTTCTCGAACAACACAGCGGTAGCACTCCACGGTGACACCTCGAATAAACAAACTACGCTCGAACCAATCCTCAAGTTGACTTTTCAACTCTAATCTAGAAGCGAGGCGTCCCTTAAGGATGCCTCGAATCACAACCAATTCGAGAAACTAAATCCATCAAAACTTCACCTCTTTTCTGCGGTACTTCACCCATCTTCACAAAAGGCTTGGAAGAAACACAAGAAGCTCGCTTGCCAAAATCTTGTTTCTCATCAAAATCCAGTTAAGCCTACAACTCAAGTAACCATACCACCTTGTGCCAACACATACACTTCATACACTATTAAGTTGGCAAGACAAGTCTATCGACCAACACAATTCCGGCTACTATCAACAGATTAAGGATGATCGGTCCCTCGATTTGTCAATAGGCGATCGACAATCATGATGGTGACATAAACCATCTTTACCAAACTACAACAACGTCTTCAAACTTACACAAGTTAGAAGTGTAACAACATGAGGCTCCATCCTAAGCCCTGGCGCCACCAAGTAAAACTTCTCCCCGCATGTTTCAAACTCATCTCTGCGGACAAACAATTTGAAACAAACAAGTGCAACAGTGTTTCACACACATATCGCTAGGGATTAAACACACTAATAACTAGGTCGACATACCGACACTCGATACCACTAATGTAACACCCCAATATTACCCAAAGTTTTATATGCAAAATCGAGTAATTTAAAATTTCATAAATTCAATCTTGAGGCATCACACCTTCAAAACCAAATTACTTTAAGCAGTTTGTTTTAAAGTCTACATCTTGGATACATAGTGTCATACCCCAAAATTTTCCCTCTTACTTCTCAAGGCATTCCACATATCCTACTCAAGGATTCCTCGAGGTTAATCAAACAAACCTACTCTGACAATCAACCAAACTAGGGTTTAGCAATTCCCGGATCAAGATAGGTTCTCAACACCTCCAATGGTCATCATGCCTCCTCATATGCTTCAAAGAATCTCATGACAAGATTCGAGCCTCACGGTCGACTTTCCTCGAGACAATTGCTCGGATGGTTGAAAATCGGTTGTATTGGACAAAAGTCAGCGTGGTCAACATCTGATCAAACTTCATGATTTTGGTCAACATCCTCATTTTGAGTGATATTCATCATTTGATCAAGGGTTGATCATGATTCATCAAGAAAACTCAAGACTTGCTCAAAGTCGAACTTTCCAAATTAGGGTTTTAGTGAAAAGTCGGTGAACTTTGTTGATCATAACTTTCTCATACTTTGTCGGAAAATTTTCCACCACCTCTCATTTTGATGAAAATTCAATTCTCTACAACTTCATGTCTCACAAGTGTCATACCCCAAAATTTTCCCTCCATCTTCTCAAAGATTTCATACCTCCATACTCGAGGTTCCTCGAGTTGATCAAACTCTCTTAGACAATCGACCCAAACTAGGGTTTGGTATCTCTCAAGTCAAGATGAGTTTCCAATACCTCCAATGGTCTTCATGCCTCCTCATATGCTTGAGATTCTCCATGTCAAGTTTCAAGCCTCCAAGTCAAGTTTCCTCGAGCGATTGCTCGGATGGTTGAAAATCGGTGTATTGGACAAAAAGTCAACTATGGTCAACATACAGTCAAACTTCATAATTTTTGGTCAACATCCTCATTTTGAAGTTACATTCATCATTTGATCAAGGGTTGATCATGATTCATCAAGAAAACTCAAGATTTGCTCAAAAGTCGAACTTTCTAAATTAGGGTTTAGATGAAAAGTCAAGCGAACTTTGGTGATCATAACTTTCTCATACTTTCTCGAAATTTTCCCACAAAGCTCATTTTGAAGGAAATTCAATTCTCTACAACTTCATGTCTCACAAGAATGTCCAAAAATGCTTCATTTGAGAGGTATAGCTCAAAACATTCTGAGTCATTTTCAAAGTCAACAAAAGTCAACTTTTTGTTTGAAGATATATTGAGCATGGTAACTCCAAATGATATGAGACCAAAGACATTGGTTAGAGGACTCTTAGAGCTTTCCAAAAAGTCCAAGAACACTCAAAAATGTGGAAAATTGAGCAAGTTACACCATTCACAAGTTGGGCGATTTTGGAAGAATGCACTGAAGAGATACTTCAAAAATCAAATCTTTTGCAAATGGGCCTACTTTTCTTCATCCTAACTTGTTCCTCATGCAATTAGGAATGTCCAAGCCCAATGCCACGAATTTTTGATTTATTTTTCTATTTAATTTGTAATTTATTCATTTAAATGCAAATTAAATCTTAAAATAAATTATAAAATCAAAATTAATTGGAAGATTGATTTTTATTGCTTTCTTGTGATCCAATCAACCCATAAATGCCGACAATTTCGAAATTAGATCAAATTTGGCAAGATTGGATTGAAATTGGACAAAATTTGAAAATTTGATTTCATGAGAATATCAAATTTGATTTCCTGAATGTTGATCAATTCTTTCCAAATTCAATCCCAAATTCATCCGACATATATACTTGATGCATACCTATCAAGAAGAGAGGAAAAATTGGCTCGAAACCCTATTCTCAAAGTGAAAAAATCGTGTTCTTGAAGCAATTGGCAATCTTTCCTCTGATAGTTTTCAATCAATTTTAAGGTGTCAAACACATTCCTTGATACCCGGGGTGATTCGGATACTCATTGCCAAAAACATCGGAATCAAAATCGATTTCGGTTTGTTCTTGTTTTTCAAAATTCGATTACATTATTCATGCATTGTTGATGTGTTTTGTTGTTGTTTCGTGCTTAGAACAAGGTTTGCAAGCTTTACGGGTCATTCAATTGGATTTTCGTGGCTGGAGCGTGATATGCCATGATTAGGGTTTCGGTCATGATTTAGGGTTTCTTTAAATAGGACAAATTGGACCAAACCGATGCCACCGGGATGATCGGTGGACCAAGGCAGATCGATCCATGGCCTTAGATATAATTTATATTCGTATATTGTGTTTCCATTTTGCGGGGCTTGTAGCGTCGAAGAAAGGCTTAAAATTCGAGATTCAAATGAAGCGATGATGTTCTTGGCGGAAGCGAGACCATACGAAGGCGACGGCGTGTATTCCACTACTCGATTTCCAAGCGATGGTCTTGCGTTGGTTCAGTTGGTCAGCGTGTTGATTTTCAGAGTTTGAGGCCAATGACTCCAGTTCGATCCCTGGCCATGACATTCTTTTTTACAAGTTTGCAAACTTGTATTTTCTAACATATTTTCATATTTTCTTTTATTTTAATATTTTCCATTCATTTTAATTTCTTTTCTATATTTTATTTCTGCATTAAAAAATTACCAAAAACTATTTTTCTTTTTACATTATTTTCATAAAGATGTTTATTTAATTTAATGAATTTAAAAAACATAATTTTTGCATGCATATTTATTTTATTTATATTTTTGCATTTAATTCACTTTTAATTGCATTTTAATTATTAATTTTTTTCCAAAAAAATCCCAAAAAATTATTTTAATTTATTTATCCTATTTCCAGCCTATATTAATTTTCTCACATTAAAAATTGCATTTTTTCTAACATTTTCTCTTATCCTGTTTTCATCATATTTCTCGATTTTCTTATTCTTTCACAGGTTGCTCCGATTCGGACGTTTTCTTTTTATCATTCTATTTTTTCCAATAATGTAATTGTTCATGGGTTGTAATAGTTTAATCTAGGGTTTTATTTTCCGCAAGTTTAAATTATGTATACGCCCAAAGCCATGTAATAGCGTAGGATTTTACATTTCGCATTTTACATTCCGCATTTTACTTTCCGCACCTATAAATTGCTAGTAACTAGGCGTGTATGGAAAGACTAAAATTGAACATAGCCCACTAATTTTCAAGATAACATATTCTGAATTCAACACACTTCTTCACACACGCACCCCTTAGGGTAATTCTCTCTCGATGCCTTTCGAGTTCAAATGGTCATGTCCCTCGAACGTAGAGGTATCCTAGCACCGTTGCCTTCAAACAAATCATCATAGTCCCTTCGATACAAAGATCATAAGACCCACGATGTCGCCTCCGAATACATGATCTTGACCCTCGATTGTCAGAAAATGATGATAGTCCGCCGAATATGCTAGGATACCTCCTGAAGTTGCCGATGACCATCCGATGTCCCGAATGTCCGCTTACATCCTACGAATGGAGCTACCTACTAACTAATGGTATGGCTAGCGCTATTCTAAAGGAGTGTAGAAGTACAACAAAACGACCAATTCTGAGTGGGTAAATAAGTCTTTTAGTTGCTTGCTCTATCAAAATGCTTTTCACACCTTACACTTTTTCAAAGTTCAAATTCTTCTCAAAAATAAACATTTCGAACACTTTGTATACATTCCTACATGAATCATTACAAAGTCAAAGTGAAATACCTTTTCAAAACATTTTTGTCAAACACCGAAAGCAATTTTAAAAGTGATCTAGAGCAACTAAGAGCCGTAGATAACTACGGATGGAAAGGGTGCTAATACCTTCCCTTTTCATAACCATTCTCCGAACTCGAGAATCTAACGAAGGTCTTTTACATTACTTTTACCTTCCCTTAATTGGATAAAAATAAAAGTCGGTGGCGACTCTTGCTATCCGCACATTTGGATACAAAATCCTACAAAGTCAGTTCAAGTATTACTGAGCTGGCGACTCTTGGGACCACACCTAAAAGAGAATTGCCTTAGGGATTTCTAGATAACTTTTATCGCTTTTTGTTTGACTTGTATGCTTTATCTCTAAGGGTTGCTTGGGTACTATATTGTTGGGGGATCCTACACCCGGATCCGGGTTTCCTTTTAGGTAAGTAGCATTAGATCATCGCGACCGTTAGACGTATAACTACGCGGTCAACATGATGGCTACGTTAGCGTGACACTTTGGTTGCCCGATACTCTTCATTCCCAAGTTGAAGAAAGTATTTGGCTTCTGCGTGGTGTCATCAGCTAACTAAACTTTTAGAACCTTAATTGACCCATCTTGGCCATTAGAAGGTAGTGAGATGGCGGCTTTGGTGTGACCGAGGGTTGGTTGATACTCGATACTACGCTCATTGAGATTAGACTTTTGGGACATTTTCGATCGACCACTTGGCGTCGTATTGAAATAAGCGCCTCTGAGAAAGATCGTGATATGAGATTCCTAGAACCGGTTACTATTATAGGGCGGGATGAACCAACTCAAACTTTTGGTAGGGTAATCACCTATGCCTCATGCAAGCCTTAAACATAGGCTCATTGTGTGAATTGCTTGTGTGTGCCAAACATGACATCATGACATCATTCGCAATGCATATCATTTCTAACTATTTCAAGGACCTAGGGATTTATCTTTGCTCTGTTTTGTAGGGATTATGGCTTCTAGAAAGACTATCTGAATCAACTTCATGGGTATCCTTCTCAACTCAAAAATTGGTTTGAGAAATTCCGACCATGCTCGAGTTCATCAAAAGACATGGTTATCTACTTGACTTGGTTATCTCGGTTTGAAGAGGATATGATGCATGTCTATTCCGGTTCTTTGATCCGAAACACCATTGCTTTACATTTCCAGATTATCAGTTGGTTCCTACCTTAGAAGAGTTCTCTAAGCTACTTGGGGTACCTATTCTTGACCAAATGCCATTCACCGGTCTAGAAAAGGTTCCTAAATGCGAAGACATTGCATCCATTACATCTTAAGCGCTCGGACATTGAAGCCAATTGGGAAACTAGAAGTGGGGTTAAGGGTTTACTTTCAAGTTCTTAATCAAAAAGCAGAATTCCTCAAAGTTATGAGTTTCCAGCATTTGAAAACATTGTTGCCTTGCTAATTTATGGTTTGGTTCTATTTCTAACTCGGATCAATTCATTGATATCAATGCCATCAAGTTGTTCCTTACCGCAATCCTGTGCCTACTTTACTTGGAGACATCACGCATTCTCTCCACACTCGTACTACTAAGAGACAAGGAACTCTCATGTGTTGTATCCGTTACTTTCAAGGTGGTTTATTTGCACCTTCCTCCATCGAGTTTTGAAGAGCGAACAAAGGTTGAGATGGTCTCAAAGATTGATGTCACTCTCTCATTCCGATATCCGTTGGAGCCTTTTCTCTCAAAAGGACTTCACATTCATTAGCGTTGTGGAGAATTCCTAATGTACCACTACTTGGTATAAGGGAGGTATTACTTACAACCCTTCTCTAGCTCTCGTCGGTTTGGTTTTGCAAGAGATGGTCCACATGATATGCTTCTCCAAGATGTTGTGTTCGACTACAATCACGATCTCGAATTACAAGCGGAGGTTTATACACGCTTGGGGCATGGTAAAGAAGGCGATACCAAGACTTTGGGGCACCGAACTCCATTCCTTGGGAGCCTTACCTCAAATGGGTGCGAGCTCGAGCTCAAAACCTCATGATGCCATTCACGCTGTTTACCGGTAATTATGGAACTGTTGCTATAGGTGGCGTACCTATCTTTGTTCTCCATCGACATGCCTCTGATTTTGAAGATTTGAAGAGATCTGGATTCACTTAAAGAAGAGGATACCTTTGAAGCTCGGTGTTATAGCGAGAAGAAAGTTCTAGAGTTGACCAAGCTACTTCACGAGGCGAAACATCAGCCTACATCGGCACCAAGAGGAGCGCCCATGGGAGACTTAGAGCTTTAGGATGTTTTGTTTTCTTTTATTATTTTGAACTATCTCTTGTACTTAAAAAAAAGAAAAAGAATAAAAAAGTACTAATAAATGTTTGTTCATTGCTTGTTTAACAAATTTAAATCTCTTAGGTCCTTGAAAACATTGCATTGCATTCACATAAACATCGCATAGCATAGCATAACATTGCATCACAGGTACATTGGAGATTGGTTTTCTCATTTGCTCGCTATTTATTTTAGCGAAATGGCTCTTGAGCAGTATCAAAGATCTCGGCTCGGAATGCTCGGTTTAGAGATGTTCACCAACTTGGTCCAAGGCCAAGAAGATTTGAAGAAGCTCATCAACAAGAAGAAGAAGGTTGTTGGTCTCCTCAACATGGGTGAGCGTTTCAAAGGGGTCCTAAGGTGGTCGGCCGTATCGAGCTCTCTGAAGGAAGTGTCCATACCGAGGAAGTACCAAGGGTGATGAAGGTGGCGCGTGAGCCAAAGAAAGGAGGAGAGGATCATTCGATTATAGCCAACACTCGATGAAGATGACAAGTACAAGCAACTCGAAGACCGTCGAATCTTGTGGAAAACTTGAAAATGTCAGGGCTGAATTTTGATGATCGAGTCTTGTTCTGGTGTTGTGATTCCTCCCAAGTTCAAAGTTCCAACTTTTCCAAGTATGATGGCATGTCTTGCCCTAAACGCATTTGAAGTCCTATGTCCGAAGATCAATCCCCACGATGAGAGAAAGTTGTGGATGCACTATTTTCAAGAGAGTTTGTCGGAACCAGGTTGGAATGGTACTATCGACTAGAGAATGACCGTATCCGTACTTGGGTGATTTGGTGATGCTTTCTGAGACAGTATGAGTACAATCTTTGAATTGACACCCACTGCATGCAACTACAAAGCATGTCTATGGGTCGTGACGAGAAGTTCAAGGAGTATGCTCGAAATGGAGAGATCTAGCGAGTGAGTTCAACCACCCTTGTCCAATAGGGAGTTGGTTGATATGTTTATGGGAACAACAGCAGGCCCATTCTTCAATCATCGATTGGAAATTCTTCACGGATTCACCAGGTGATACTTACAGTGACGCATTGAAATGGTATCAAGAGTGGGAAGATTCATGTAGAGACATCTTGAATCTTTGCGAAGAGATCCTTTGGTGCTAAGAAAGAAGCTAATCTTGTGTATGGTCGGAAAAGCCGAGCCAAGTCGGCCGTGCTCAATCTGTGGGGGGTTGTGATCTCGATCCTACATCGGCACAACCTCGGTGAGACAGCGTAGCCAAGCAGCGCACGAGGCAGTTCTGAAGATCAACATGCCTTTGTCGTAAGCCTTGCAACACATGTTGAGCGGTGATTACCTTGAGGATCCTCCTCGGAATGTCAACACTTCCTCTCGAAATACAATCCTAATGCTAAGTGTGCTTACCATTCCAATAGCCAGAGACAGGCGACAATTGTTGGGCTCACGAAGAACAAGATTCAAGATATGATTGAAGCTAAGCGATTGAGTTTGATCCTCTGTTGAGACTCAGATGTAATCAATGCGCCTATGCCTAACCATGACAAGAGTTCCAATCTTTGGTGGCGATACTTATGTTTTCAACATAGATGACTTGACCATCCTCGATGGTGTTAAGAGGAATTTGTTGCAAGCGGTGTCAATCCGGGATGCCCGAAGAATCGTTGGTGCCCATCACTTTGATGGTTGTGCTTGGTTGAGAAGGCGTGTTCGATGCATGATGGACAACCGTGAGATACTATTTACGAAACCACCTATCACGAAGCGTGTGAAGAAATGTCTAAGTTGAAGATTGACAATGCAAATGAAGTTGTACCATCTGTGGGATACCTTGGGGCAGCCAAGTGGAAAGTATGATTACATGGTGAAGTACTCACACAGCGGTTACAAGATTCCTATTGAAGATGTTAAGGCAACCGGATGGGGTGACGATTTCCCAGAAGATTATCTTGATGTTAACACAATAAGGATTTCCTCTGCGATCACGTGCCTAGAGTGGCACCCTCATCATTACTTCTCCAAGACCGGTTCCATATTCCTCGACAAAGCTATCCCTTGGAATTATGGGTGATGTTTACTATCATGGCGTCAAGCAAGACCCTCGACCATTGAAGATCTTACAATTGAAGCTACCATTCACGACATCAACAACATCACGGATCGATAAGGTGACTAGAGCAGGAAGGGTATTCTCTCGAGATCTCTCCTCCAAAGACAACTGCGACTCCAGCTCGCATTCCGTCTACTCACCAATATCCCACTAGAGGAAAGAATCGTGGCTCATCACCTCAACGAAGTACCAAAGGAAGTTCTTGAAGACACCTCAAACAAGAAATGGAGGAAATTACGAAGATCATCAAGAAGAGTGACTACAATGTTGTGGAGCAGTTGGGACGAGACTCGTCCAAGATTTCCATGCTCGCTTTGCTCTTGTGCTCGAGGCTCATGCTAATGCCTTGGTGAAGTTTGAAGAATGCTCATGTGCCGCAAGACACTACCAATGATCGATTCGAAGTTTGTATTGCTAGCACGGCTGCCAACAACAGACTTCTCGATCTTGATTTGACTCTGCCGAGAAAGAAACATAACAAAGCCTTGCATCTACATTGAATGCAAGGGCATTACCATCTCATGTTTTGGTTGACACGGTTACGCTCACGAATATCCTACCGAAGGCGCTTTTGATCGGCTTGATGTCGAAGGGTTGGTTACGAGACCAGTGACATTATCGTGAGAGCTTTTGATGGTTCTAGCGCACGATGCTTGGAGAGCTCACTCTGCTGTTAAAGTCGGTTCCCAGACTTTTGATTCCACTTTCTTTGTCATGGACATCCGTCCGACTTATTCTTACTTGGGCCCTTGGATACATGGGCGACCTCTACCTTACATCGGTGAAATACCGGTGAAAGGAAGGTTGTCACGGTATGTGGTGAAGAAGAATATATGGTCGGTCATCTGGTCATTCCGATACCTCGAGATGGAAGGAGAATTCTTTGAAAGCATACTGTCAAGCTTTTGAAACAATACCGAGTCATGCATTGACTCTCCGTCACTCCTAAAGATACACAAGCTCGCCTAGGATGGCCTCATTGAAAGATGCTCAGCTGCTGTTGAAGAAGGAAGAGTACTATTTGGGGTCAGCTCACGATCTTCCTTTCAAATTTGACAAGGCTGGTTTAGGCTTCACCATCAAGGTCGAGAAGATGATACGCCGCGTGCGCCAACTTCCCTTCCGCCGGAGTGGAATCCACGCTATAGAAGGCGGCGACAACGACTTGACATCGGCAAGTGGATCTTCCTAACTCGGATCATGGGTTCGACAATTGGAAGACCGAAGGCGTCATACCAATCTCCTTTAGTCGGGAGTAATTGCTCTTGTTTTGTTTTGCTTTTCGTATTTCTTTATGTTTTGAACAATAAACTTTGAAAGCCTAGTGCCTTGCGGGGCATCATGGCTCGTTGCGAGGTTATTATCATCGTTTCGTATTTTCATTCAATAAATTCGTTGGACTTTTGCATTCAATTGATTGTTTTCTTTCTTTTACTTTATCACCCCTTCAAAAGCTATGTGTTTCTTACACACACCCGTGATACCTGAGAATCACTCCGAATCTCGTTAATAACTATGCTAGTGCTAAATATGACTTGGATAATCCGATCTACCAAGCCGAAGGCGAAAGTGAGGAAGATTGTGAAGTGCCGGAGAACTTGCGGGGCTACTGCAAGAAGGCGAGTTATCTGACCACGAAGCGAGTTGAGGTTGTGAATTTGGAGTGCGGCGAAGGCAGAAAGAGATCAAGATAGGAGGCGGGTCTTGAGAGCGTGTCAAAGAAAGGTTGGTTCGGATGCTACGAGACTACATTGAGGTTTTGCTTGGTCATACGAAGACATGCTGGTTTAGACATTGATATTGTGGTACACGATTGCCGACAAAGAAAGTTTTCTTCCAGTAAAACAGAAGGTTCGCCGCATGCGTCCTGAGATGTCAGAGAAAATCAAAGCCGAAGTTATGAAGCAGTTCAATGCCGGTTTCTTAGCCGTTACTTCTTACCCCCAGTGGGTTGCAAATGTGGTACCTGTGCCCAAGAAGGATGGCAAGGTTCGAATGTGCGTGGATTACAGAGATCTGAACAAAGCGAGTCCGAAAGACGATTTTCCACTTCCTCATATTGATGTTCTGGTTGACAACACCGCTCAGCACAAGGTTTTCTCCTTCATGGATGGTTTCTCCGGTTACAATCAGATCAAAATGGCTCCGAAGACATGGAAGACTACTTTTGTTACGGTGGGGCACTACGCTACAAGGTTATGTCGTTCGGATGAAGCGGCGCCACTTATCGGTGTGCTATGGTGACATTGTTCCGACATGATTCATCACGAGATAGAGGTCTCGTCGGCGACATGATAGCTCGATCCGCGGTGAAGAACATCTTGATCATTTGCGAAGCTATTTGACGGGTTGAAGAAGTATAAAGCGAGACTTAATCCCAACAAGTGCACCTTTGGGTCGGATCAGGAAAACTCCTAGGGTTTGTTGTCGATGGAAAAGGTATTGAGGTTGACCCGCCAAGGTTAAAGCTATTCAAGAAATGCCGACTCCCGAGAAGGAAGTCGAGGTTTCTTGGGCCGATTGAACTATATTGCGATTCATTGCACACTAGCGCTGCTTGTGAGCCAATCTTCAAGTTACTAAAGAAAGATCAAGTAGTGGAATGGAGCAGCGATTGCGGATCGCTTTTGACAAAATCAAGGGTACCTTGAGAATCCTCCTATCACGATGCCGCTTGCGAAGGAAGACCTCTCATCATGTACTTGGGTGTTAGAGAACTCAATGGGGTGTGTGTTGGGGCAACATGGCGAGTGCAGTCGAAAAGAGCATGCAATATACTACCTTAGCAAAAGTTTACCGTTGTGAAACAAGATACTCACATCGAGAAAACTTGCAACGCTTTAACTTGGGCTTTCGCCGACTAAGGCGTATATGTTGACTCACACTACCTTGTTGATTTCCAAGATGGATCCGATAAAATACATATTTGAGAAACCAGCTCTCTCGGAAGAATAGCAAGATGGCAAATGATCTTGACCGAATCGACATCGATACACTTCTCGAGCGATCAAAGGAAGTGTGGTAGCCGATCATTTGGCTCATCAAGCCGTAGATGACTATCGATCTATGCGGTTTAATTTCGAGATGAAGATGTTTTACTAATTCTGATTGCGAAGAACCGGGCCAGACGAAGGACACGAACAAGGATCCCGATGGACTATGGTCTTTGATGGAGCCTCAACGCGGCAATGGCATTGGCGCCATCATTACATCCCCGGCGGACATCGCCTTTCACCGCCAGATTATGTTTGATTGCACTAACAACATGGCGGTCTGGCGTGCATCATGGGTCTTAAAGCTGCTATTGACTTAAGAATCAAATTCTTGCAAGTATATGGAGACTCAACTTTGGTGATCAATCGGATAAAGGTGAGTGGGATCGAAGCATCGAATCTCATTCCGTATCGAGCATGTTCTAAGTTTGATCCCTACTTGAAGAGATTACTTTTGATCATATTCGAGAAGAAATCGGTTGGCGGACGCATTGGCTACTATGTCGTCTATGTTCAAGGTTAGGTGGGACAACGAGGCTCCCGGATCATCATTGAGAAGTTTGTGAACCGTATTGTTATGAGCTTGGCGAAGAGAAACCACGGTACTATGGCGTGAAGAGGTATTTTGAGACTCGGGAATATCCGAGGGCATCATGATAAGAAATTCATGAGAAGATTTGCATCAAATTCTTCCTCGACAACGACATCTTATACAAGCGCAACCACGACTTGTGCTTACTCCATTGTGTAGACCGAGCGACAATGCGTATCATGGAAGAGTTACGAAGGCACATTTGGTACTCACTCCAGTGGACACACCATGGCTAAGAAGATTTTGAGAACGGGTTACTATTGGCCCACCATGGAAGCTGATTGTCACCGCTATGCTCGATCTTGTCACAAGTGCCAGATATATGCCGACAAAGTGCACGTACCTCCAGTACCTCTAAATGTTTTAAGTTCTCCTTGGCCTTTCGCAATGTGGGGCATTGACATGATTGGAGAGATTAAGCCCACAGCTTCCAATGGACATCGTTTCATCCTTGTGGCAATTGATTACTTTACCAAGTGGGTAGAAGCAGCCTCGTATGCATCATTACCAAGAATGTTGTGGCTCGATTCATCAAGCATAATCTTATCTGTCGGTATGGCACTCCTGAAAGGATTATCACAGATAACGGCTCTAATCTCAACAACAAGATGATCACCGAACTCTGCACGCAGTTCAAGATCAAGCATCACAATTCATCTCCTTATCGGCCTAAGATGAATGGTGCAGTGGAAGCCGCCAACAAGAACAATAAGAAGATTATCTGAGAAAATAGCGGTGACTTACAAGGATTGGCATGAGATGTTACCATTGCTCTTCATGGTTATCGCACTACTAGCGAACATCAACGAGGGCAACCCCTCTCTCTTGTATACGGTATGGGCCGTCTTACCCATTGAGGTTCGGATACCCTCGACGAGTCCTCGGGAGGCGAGTTAGGCGAAGATGATTGGGTTCGAACGGCTTGACCAGATTAACTTGATTGATGAGAAGCGACTCGCGTCCATCGCCATGGACAGATTATCGAAGCGAATGATCGAGCATTTAACAAGAAGGTCAAACACCGAGTCTATCAAATTGGTGACCTAGTAGTCAAGCGCATCATTCTTCCACAAGGTGATCGAGGGCAAATGGACTCCCACCTACGAGGGACCGTTTGTAGTCAAGGCATTTTCCGGCGACTATGATACTTAGCACCATGGATGGTGAAGACTTCCCACACACGTGAGCGAGACATAGTCAAAAATACTACGCATAAAGAGACCCGCTAGGTCGGCGAACCTAGGCAAAAATAAGGGCATCTGGCGAACCAAAGGTTCGGAAAACATAAAGGATATATACAAAACATGTACACCGCAAGTCGAAAACACGAAAAGGCGGCTTGGGCAAAAAGGTATCTGGTATCTTGAAAACCGAAAGGCGGTCTAGGCAAAAGTTAGGGATTTAAGCGTACGACTATGTCTCTTCGGATCATACGCTTCGGACTACTATCGACATTCAAGATTCAAATGGCGAAGATCGTCTACTCACTTTCTCTTGTGACAAGGAGATGAGATAGTTGAAATATATGAGTACTAGCATAGTTGGAACTTAACGAGATTGTTTCCATAGCTTTTTACCTCTTATGTACAAACTACTTGGCCATCCACCTTTCAAATAAGCATAGCTTCTTTCTCTTTACAATTTACATTGTTGTTATTTGCGATAAGTCCAACGTTTGTTTTGAATGATTATATGCATCGACAATAAGAATCTAATCGCAAACATACGAAAAGTAAACATTCAAAGTACTTACTAGTTCGAGAATTGGGATGGCGATGAAAGTCACCAAATAGTTCCCCACGAGCATAGAGGTGTCGCTCACAACACACCTTCCCAGAGTATGTTAATCCTGGCGGTGATTCCACTCAACCGAACAACGTTACATCGGTCTCAGCGGTAACACTTCATCCCGTGGATATTTCTCAATCCTCCCCTTCTCCCGGCGGCATTATCGGACTCAAAACAGGTCGGATAGTGCATCGGAGAAACATACACCTTTATTCCCGGCCGGAGATTACAGCGGGCTCCGGCCGGTTTCTCGGCAACTATCAAATGCTCTCGGAGATCTACACTCGGAATCCCGGTGAGCGCCTCTTAAATTTCCTCGGCGGGATCTACATACAAGGTCCCCAGCGGATCGCTTCCCGACTCTCCTCGTGAGGTCTATGAGATCTCCATCAACGAGCTTCTCAAATCTCTATCTTCCTTAACAATATCTAGGCCCAAGACTTGGTCGGATAGTGCATCGGAGGAATCGGGATATCTTTCTTCTCCTTCAGCGGGGTTCTCACCTACAATTCCCAAGCGAATCGAAATCTTCAAATAGAACATCCGCATCTTCTTCAAGATGGATATGTTTTGAAATACCACAACATCTATCATTCATACATTACTCATAAAGTCATAATTCATGCATATGTCATTCATATACACTGTCATGCATCCTACTTTGCGTAAAACTAACAAATATTCTATCAAAGTTTCTCTTGTTTTCTCCACAAAAAAGCAGTGTGATCACCTCGGCATAAGCGGTCGAGATTAAGCCCGAATCAGCGGAAAACTATCGAAAGACCTGGTTGTCCTCCGACGACTGGTCGAGGATTAAGCCCGAATCGGCGGAAAACTATCGAAAGACCGCCTTTGGTTGTCCTCCGACAACGGGTCGAGATTAAGCCCGAACCGGCGGAAAACTATCCGAAAGACCACCTCTAGTTATCCTCCGATAACAGGCAATTGATCAACACCCGATGCACAACAGGGAAGCTATCCACGTTCTTACCAACTACAATTTCCCTCAGAGTAATCAGCACGAAGAATTATTACGATTCCTTATTATCAACAACTCTGAGTTTAGCGTCGACTCGATTGCCTTGGATGACATCTTAAGCCCATCTCCGACTACTCATCAACGATTGCTTCACTTTGAATCTGCATATATGGTTAAAATCAATACAAACCAATAACCTTATTCAAAGTGAACACGAAGTCTAACGTCGACTCCCCGGATGGCATCTTAAGCCCGTCTCCTCTCCGTTCGAGGCGTCTGAGTCTAACGTCGACTCACTCCCATCGACCTTTCTAGATGGCATCTTAAGCCCATCTCCGTCGGCTCTCCTGTTAACAACCTCGAGTCTAGCGTGCGACTCGTTCCCAGTGAGCCTCAACTTCCCAAATGGCATCATAAGCCCATTCACGCATCATCCACCAGCGGTGCAAATTTTCGGTGTACTCGGTGTTCAATCATCTTCTACCTCCGGTCGCGAAAGACAAGCATGTCAATCTAACCCTTCGGTACAAGTAGATTGAGCAGGGCAGTGTCATACCCCAAAATTTGCCCTCCATCTTCTCAAAGATTTCATACCTCCATACTCAAGGATTCCTCGAGTTGATCGGACAAACTCTCTCTTAGACAATCAACCCAAACTAGGGTTTGGTATCTCTCAAGTCAAGATGAGTTTCCAATACCTCCAATGGTCTTCATGCCTCCTCATATGCTTGAGATTCTCCATGTCAAGTTTCAAGCCTCACAGTCAAGTTTCCTCGGGCAATTGCTCGGATGGTTGAAAATCGGTGTATTGGACAAAAATTCAACTATGGTCAACATACATCAAACTTCATAATTTTGGTCAACATCCTCATTTTGAAGTTACATTCATCATTTGATCAAGGGTTGATCATGATTCATCAAGAAAACTCAAGATTTGCTCAAAAGTCAAACTTTCTAAATAAGGGTTTCTAGATGAAAAGTCAATGAACTTTGTTGATCATAACTTTCTCATACTTTCTCGAAATTTTCCCACCAAAGCTCATTTTGAAAGAAATTCAATTCTCTACAACTTCATGTCTCACAAGAATGTCCAAAAAATGCTTCATTTGAGAGGTATAGCTCAAAACATTACAGGTCATTTTCAAAGTCAACAAAAAGTCAACTTTTTGTTTTGAAGATATATTGAGCATGGTAACTCCAAATGAGATGAGACCAAAGACATTGGTTAGAGGACTCTTAGAGCTTTCCAAAAAGTCCAAGAACACTCAAAAATATGGAAAATTGAGCAAGTTACACCATTCACAAGTTGGGCAATTTTGGAAGAATGCACAAAGAGATACTTCAAAAATCAAATCTTTTGCAAATGGGCCTACTTTTTCTTCATCCTAACTTGTTCCTCATGCAATTAGGAATGTCCAAGCCCAATGCCACGAATTTTTGATTTATTTTTCTATTTAATTTGTAATTTATTCATTTAAATGCAAATTAAATCTTAAAATAAATTATAAAATCAAAATTAATTGGAAGATTGATTTTTATTGCTTTCTTGTGATCCAATCAACCCATAAATGCCAGCAATTTCGAAATTAGATCAAATTTGGCAAGATTGGATTGAAATTGGACAAAATTTGAAAAGTTGATTTCATGAGAATATCAAATTTGATTTCCATTGAATGTTGATCAATTCTTTCCAAATTCAATCCCAAATTCATCCAGCATATATACTTGATGCATACCTATCAAGAAGAGAGGAAAAAATTGGCTCAGAAACCCTATTCTCAAAGTGAAAAAATCGTGTTCTTGAAGCAATTGGCAATCTTTCCTACAGCCGTTTTCAATCAATTTTAAGGTGTCAAACACATTCCTTGATACCCGGGTGATTCGGATACTCACATTGCCAAAAACATCATCGAATCAAAATACGATTTCGGTTTGTTCTTGTTTTTTTTCAAAATTCGAATTCTATTATTCATGCATTGTTGATGTGTTTTGTTGTTGTTTTCGTGCTTAGAACAAGGTTTGCAAGCTTTCTGGGTCATTCAATTGGATTTTCGTGGCACGGGCGTGATATGCCATGATTAGGGTTTGAGTCACGATTTAGGGTTTCTTTAAATAGGACAAATTGGACCAAACCGATGCCACGGGATGATCGGTGGACCAACACGAATCGATCCATGGCCTTAGATATAATTTATATTACGTATATTGTGTTTTCCATTTTGCGGGGCTTGTAGCGTCGAAGAAAGGCCGGCAAAATTCGAGATTCAAGCGAAGCGATGATGTTCTTGGCGGAAGCGAGACCATACGAAGCGACGCGTGTATTCCACTACTCCAATTTCCAAGCGGTAGTGGCGTTGGTTCGGTTGGTCGTGTTGATTTTGAGTTTGAGGCCAATGACTCGATTCGATCCACAGCCATGACATTCTTTTTACAAGTTTGCAAACTTGTATTTTCTAACATATTTTCATATTTTCTTTTATTTTAATATTTTCCATTCATTTTAATTTCTTTTCTATATTTTATTTCTGCATTAAAAAATTACCAAAAACTATTTTTCTTTTTACATTATTTTCATAAAAATGTTTATTTAATTTAATAAATTTAAAAAACATAATTTTTGCATGCATATTTATTTTATTTATATTTTTGCATTTAATTCACTTTTAATTGCATTTTAATTATTAATTTTTTTCCAAAAAAATCCCAAAAAATTATTTTAATTTATTTATCCTATTTCCAGCCTATATTAATTTTCTCACATTAAAAATTGCATTTTTTCTAACATTTTCTCTTATCCTGTTTTCATCATATTTCTCGATTTTCTTATTCTTTCACAGGTTGCTCCGATTCGGACGTTTTCTTTTTATCATTCTATTTTTTTCCAATAATGTAATTGTTCATGGGTTGTAATAGTTTAATCTAGGGTTTTATTTTCCGCAAGTTTAAATTATGTATCTACCCCAAAGCCATGTAATAGCGTAGGATTTTACATTTCCGCATTTTACATTCCGCATTTTACTTTCCGCACCCTATAAATTGCTAGTAACTAGGCGTGTATGGCAAGACTAAAATTGAACATAGCCCACTAATTTTCAAGATAACATATTCTGAATTCAACACACTTCTTCACACACGCACCCCTTAGGGTAATTCTCTCTCGATGCCTTTCGAGTTCAAATGGTCATGTCCCTCGAACGTAGAGGTATCCTAGCACCGTTGCCTTCAAACAAATCATCATAGTCCCTTCGATACAAAGATCATAAGACCCACGATGTCGCCTCCGAATACATGATCTTGACCCTCGATTGTCGCCTACGAAAAATGATGATAGTCCCTTCGAATATGCTAGGATACCTCTTACAAGTTGCCTTCGATGACCATCCGATGTCCCTTCGAATGTCCCGCTTACATCCTACGAATGGAGCTACCTACTAACTAATGGTACGGCTAGCGCTATTCTAAAGGAGTGTAGAAGTACAACAAAACGACCAATTCTGAGTGGGTAAATAAGTCTTTTAGTTGCTTGCTCTATCAAAATGCTTTTCACACCTTACACTTTTTTCAAAGTTCAAATTCTTCTCAAAACTAAACATTTCCGAACACTTTGTATACATTCCTACATGAATCATTACAAAGTCAAAGTGAAATGCCTTTTCAAAACATTTTTGTCAAACACACAGAAAGCAATTTTAAAAAGTGATCTAGAGCAACTAAGAGCCCGTAGATAACTACGGATGGAAAGGGGTGCTAATACCTTCCCTTTTCATAACCATTCTCCCGAACTCAGAATCTAACGAAGGTCTTTTTCTGTTACTTTTACCTTCCCTTAATTGGATAAAAATAAAAGTCGGTGGCGACTCTTGCTATCCGCACATTTGGATACAAAAATCCTACAAAGTCAGTTCACCGTATTACAACAAGCATGTTCAAAAAATGCTTCATTTTGAAGATATGGATCAAAACATTACAGGTCCTTTTCAAAGTCAACCAAAAGTCAACTTTTTGTAATGAAGTTTTATTGAGCATGGTAACTTCAATTGAGATGAAACAAAATATTTTGTTTAGAGGACACCTAGAGCTTTCTAAAAAGTCCAAGAACACTAAAAAATGTTGAAAATTGAGCAAGATACAACATGCACAAGTTGGGCATTTTTGAAGAGGTGCATAAAGAGAGATACTTGTCAAATTCCAAAATTTTGCAAATGGACCTAGTTTTTCTTCATTTAAACTTGTTCATTAGACAATTTGGAACATCCAAGCCCAATGCCACGAATTTTAGCTTTATTTTTCTATTTAATTTGGATTTTATTCATTTAAATACAAATTAAATTAAAAAATAAGCTATAAAATCAAAATTAATTGCAAAATTGATTTTTCTCTCATTCTTGAGATCCAAGTAACTCATAAAAGCTGGCAAATTTCGAAATTATCATTGATTTGGCAAGAATTTGATTGAAATTGGATCAAAAAAGGAAGATTTGATTTTGTACAAAATCAAATAATTTTTGCATTGATTGATCAATATTTGCTCTTCAATTCAGCTCAAAATCCATTCACTATAAATGTACAATGCATACAACATGAATGAGAACAGAAAAATTTCTTGGAAGAACCCTAACCTAAAGCCAAAAAACCGTGTCCTTCAAGGCATTTGCAACCCTAGTTCCAGTTGATTTCAGTGTATTTTGAGCATTCCATTGCATTCCTTGGGGTCTTTAGAGTCGATCCAGACCTTTACAAGTTGCAAAACCATTCAGAATCAAGCAATCACCATTTCGGTTTGTCACACTTTTTCAAATTTCGATTTCTATCATTCATGCATTGTTAACGTGTTTTGATGTTTGCTTTGTGGTTAGTTTGAAGTTTGCAAGCTTTCTGGACAATCAATTGCATTTCCATGGCACGAAGCGTGATTCACCATAGTTAGGGTTTGAGGATTTAGGGTTTCACAAAATACGTAAAATTGGACAAAACGAACACTACCATCGTGTTCAGAACAATGTTTCCCATCGAACCATGCGTTTTAATTTCATTTATATTGCTTGTACTGGATTTTGATATTTGCAGGGGCCATAGCGTCGAACTCGGTACGCTAAGTTTTCAAAATTCAAATGAAGAAGCGATGTTCTTGGCGCGTGTTCGGCAATCGGTGGCGAGTTTGCTTAAAAGCGCTTTGTTTCATTATATTGACACCAAAAGCAGTTTGGTCCAGTGGTGAAGGTGGCGCGTGTTTTCCTTGAGGACCTGAGTTCGAACCTGGGCAAGACCACTTCTTTTTATCACTTTACAAACTAACATGTTTTTTTCTATTTTCTTTAATATTTTCATGTATTTAATTTATCTCTAAATATTTTTATCATGCATCTAAAAACACCAAAAATATTTATTTTTGCATTATTATCGAGAAAAATATTTATTTAATTTTTAGCGTTAAAATTAATATTTTTGCATGCATATTTTATTTAATTGTTAATTAATGATTAATTTGACTTTTAATTGCATTTAAACTATCAAATCGATTCAGAAAATTACCAAAAATTATCTTATCATATTAATGTCATTACTAGCATAAAACCTTTTCCCCATTCAAAAATCATGTTTCTACTAACATTTTCTTCTTATGCAATTTTCTCGTATTTTCGATTATGCATCATTCACGAGTTGTAACGTTTGAGACATTTTCTTGCTTTTCTTTTCAATTATGTAGCGCCTATGGGATGTAATGGTTTCATTAGGATTTTTACTTTCCGCACTCCTATTATGTAGCGCCCAAAGCCATGTAATAGCGTAGGACTTTATCTTTCGCATTTTACATTTCCAATTTATTTTCCGCACCTTATAAAGCGCTAGTAATTAGGCGTGTATGGAAAGATAAAATTGGACATAGGTGACTCATAATTTCAAGATAAAATATCTGAATTTGACACACTCTTTTCACACATGCACCCAGGGTAATTCTCTCGTTGCCTTCTGAATACAAATGGTCAAGTCCCTCGAGCGTAGAGGTATCCTAGCACCGTTGCCTTCAAAATATATCATCATAGTCCCTTCGATACAAGATCATAGACCAGCGATGTCGCCTACGAATACATGATCTTGACCCTCGATTGATGCATACGAAAAATGATGATCGTCCCTTCGAATGTGCTAGGATACTTCCTACAATTTGTCTTCTATGACCATACGATGTCCCTTCGAATGCCTCTTTACATCCAACGAATAGGGTTACCTACCAACTAATGGTATGGATAGCACTACTCTAAAGGAGCGTAAAATAACACAACGACCAATTACGAGTAGGTAATAAGACTTTTAGTTGCTTGCTCAAACAAAATGCTTTTCACACCACACACTTTTGTCAAAGTTCAAACTCTTTTTTTAAAAAATGAAACATTTCCGAACACTTTGTATACATTCCTACATGAATCATTACAAAGTCAAAGCGAAATGCCTTTTCAAAACATTTTTTTGTCAAACACACAGAAAGCACTTTTAAAATGATCTAAGAGCAACTAAGAGCCCGTAGATAACTACGGATGAAAAGGGGTGCTAATACCTTCCCTTTTCATAACCTTCTCCCTTACTCAGAATCTAACGAAGGTTTTTTCCTGTTCTTTTCACCTTCCCTTAATTGGATAAAAGAAAAGTCGGTGGCGACTCTTGCTATCCGCAACATTTGCGATACAAAAATCTCAAAGTCAGTTCATCGTATTACAAAACTGGCGACTCTGCCGGGGAGACACCCTAAAGAGAGAATGCCTTACGGATTTTCTAGATCACTTTTACCGCTTTCTGTTTGATTTGTATGCTTTACTTTTAAGGGTTGCTTGGGTATTATATTGTTGGGGGATCCTACACCCGGATCCAGGTTTCCTTTTAGGTAAGTAGCAATAGATCGTCGCGACCGTTAGGCGTATACCGAAACGGTCAACATGATGGCTATGTTAGTGTGACACTTTGGATGTCCTGATGCTCCTCATTTCCAAGTTGAGGATAGCATTTGGCTTCTGCGTGGTGTCATCAACACTAACTAAACTTTTAGAACCTTAATTGACCCATCTTGGCCATCAGAAGGTAGTGAGATGGCCGACTTTGGTGTAGACCGAGGTTGGCTGATACTCGATGCTACGCTCATTAAGATCAGACTTTTGGGATATTTTCGGTGGACCACTTGGTAGTCGTATTGAAATAAACGCCTACGAGAAAGATCGATGATATGAGATTCCTAGAACCCGGTTACTATTATAGGACAGGATGAACCAACTCAAACTTTTGGTGGGGTAATCACCTATACCTCATGCAAGCCTTAAACCTAGGCTCATTGTGTGATTTGTTTGTGTGTGCTAAACATGACATCATGACATCATTTGCCATATCATCTCTAACTATTTCAAGGACCTAGGGATTTATCTTTGCTCTGTTTTGTAGGGATTATGGCTTCTAGAAAGACTATCCGAATCAACTTCATGGGTGTATCTTCTCAACTCAAAGAATTGGTTTCAGAAATTCCCGATCATGCCCAATTCACCAAGAGACATGGTTATCTGCTTGACTTGGTTACCTCCGGTTTTGAAGAAGATATGAAGCATGTTCTATTCCGTTCTTCGATCAAAACACCATTGCTTTACATTCCCAGATTATCAGTTGGTTCCTACCTTGGAAGAGTTCTCTAAGTTACTTGGGATACCTATTCTTGATCAAATGCCATTCACCGGTCTAGAAAAGGTTCCTAAGTACGAAGATATCGCATCAGCTCTACACCTAAAGCGCTCAGACATTGAAGCCAATTGGGAAACTAGGAGTGGAGTTAAGGGTTTACTTGCTAAGTTTCTGATAAAGAAAGCCCGAGAATTCCTCAAAGCTATGAGTTTCCATGCATTTGAAGACATCTTGGCCTTGCTAATCTATGGTTTGGTTCTATTTCCTAATTCGGATCAATTCATAGATGTGAGCGCTATCAAGATATTCCTTACCCGTAATCATGTGCACCTTACTTGGAGATATCCTACATTCTCTCCACACTCGAACCATCAAAAGACAAGGAACTCTCATATGTTGTTTACCGTTACTTTCCAGGTGGTTTATTTCGCACCTTCCTCCATCAGTTTTGAAGAACGAGCAAAGGTTGAAATGGTCTCAAAGACTAATGTCACTCTCTCATTCAGATATCCGTTGGTGTCTTTTCTCTCAAAAGGACTTCACTTTCATTGAGCGTTGTGGAGAATTCCCTAATGTGCCACTCCTTGGCAAAAGGGCAAGTATCACCTACAACCCTTCTCTAGCTCTACGTCAGTTTGGTTATGCTCGAAGAGATGGTCCTCATGATATGCTTCTCCAAGACATTGTGTTCGACTACAACCATGATCTCGAATTAAGCGAAGGTTCATACACGCTTGGGGCATGGTAAAGAAGGCGATACCAAGACTTTGGGGCACCAAACTCCATTCCTTGGGAACCTTACCTCAAATGGGTGCGAGCTCGAGCTCAAAACCTCATGATGCCATTCACGCTGTTCTACCGGTAATTATGGAACTGTTGCTATAGGTGGCGTACCTATCTTGTTCTCCATCGACATGCCTACGGTTTGGAAGACTTGAAAAGATCCTGGATTCAGCTCAAAGAAGAAAGGGATACATTCGAAGCTCAGTGATATGCAAGCGAGAAGAAGGTACTAGAGTTGACCAAGCTACTTCACGAGGAGCGGAACATCAACGCCTACCTCGGTACCAAGAGGAAGCGCCCATGGGAGACTTAGAGCTTTAGGATTTTTTGTTTCTTTTGTTTTATCTTTCCGAACTATTTCTTGTACTCAAAAGAAAGAAAAAGAATAAAAAAGAAGCTAATAAAGTTTGTTCATGCTTGTTTAACAAATTTAAATTCCTAAGGTCCTTGAAAACATTGCATTGCATTCGCATAAACATTGCATATCACATCATGACATTGCATCACAGGTACATTGAAGATTGGTTTTCTCATTTTCTCGCTATTTATTTTAGCAGAAATGGCTCTTGAACAGACTGTCAAAGATCTCCAGGCTCAGAATGCTCAGTTCCAGGAGATGTTCACCAGCTTGGTCCAAGGCCAAGAAGACCTGAAGAAACTCATCAACAAAAAGAAGAGGGTTATCGGTGTTCTCAACATGGGCAGACGTTACAAAGGTGGTCCTAAAGTGGTAAGCCGAATAGAACTCTCAGAGGGGAGTGTCAAAACTGAAAGAAGTGTCAAGGGTCATGAAGAAGAAGACAAACGTGAGCCTGAGAAAGAAGAAAACCACTATGAGAATGATCATTACTCCGAGGAAGATGACAAGTTCAAGCAACTTGAAGACCGTCTGAATGCTGTGGAAAATCTGAAAATGTCAGGGCTGAATTTTGATGATCTGAGTCTTGTTCCCGGTGTGGTGATTCCTCCAAAGTTAAAGGTTCCTACTTTTTCCAAATATGATGGTGTTTCTTGTCCAAAGTTGCATTTGAAGTCCTATGTTCAGAAGATCAACCCCCACACTGATGACAGAAAGTTGTGGATGCATTATTTTCAAGAGAGTTTATCAGGAACTCAGTTGGAGTGGTACTATCAGCTAGAGAATGATCGTATCCGCACTTGGAGTGACTTAGTAGATGCTTTCTACAGACAGTATGAGTACAATGCTGAATTGGCACCCACTCGCATGCAACTACAGAGCATGTCTATGGGTCGTGATGAGAAGTTCAAAGAGTATGCTCAGAAATGGAGAGATCTAACAGGCAGAGTTCAGCCACCCTTGTCTAATAGGGAGTTGGTTGATATGTTCATGGGGACATTGTCAGGTCCATTCTTCAATCATCTAATTGGAAACTCTTCAGCCGGATTCACCGAACTGATACTGACAGGAGAACGCGTTGAAGCCGGTATCAAGAGTGGAAAGATTCAGGTAGATTCATCTTCAAGTGCTGCAAAGAGATCTTTTGGTGGTAAGAAAGAAGCCAATGCTGTGTATGGTCAAAAAAGCCGAGCCAAGACCGACCGTGCTCAATCTGTGGAGGCAGTTGTGATCTCAATCCTACATCGGCAACCTCGGTGAAACAACGCGTGTAACGAGCAGCGCCAGAGCGGTTTACAAAGATCAACATGCCATTGTCACAAGCTTTGCAACACATGTTGAAAGCAGAGCTAATTACCTTGAGGGATCCTCCTCAGAACATCAATACTTCCTCTTCGAGATACAATCCTAATGCTAAGTGTGCTTACCACTCCAACAGCCCAGGGTATAGTACTGATGATTGTTGGGCTCTGAAGAATAAGATTCAGGATATGATTGAAGCTAAAGAGATTGAGTTTGATCCTCCTACCGAGACTCCAAATGTGATCAACGCCTATGCCTAACCATGACAAAAGTTCCAATGCAATTGAGAAGAACTCATATGTGTTCAACATAGATGACTTGACCATTCCTCTGATGAGTGTTAAGCAGAATTTGCTGCAAGCTGGTGTCAATCTAGGATGCCCATAGAATTGTCGTTGGTGCCCATCTGCGCCTGACGGTTGTGCTTGGTTGAGAATACGTGTTCAGTGCATGATGGATAACCGCGAAGTGTTATTCCTGAAACCACCTGTGGAGAAGCTGTGTGAAGACATGTCTAAACTGAAGATCGAAGATGTGAGCGAAGCTGAATTGTCTGCATGGGATACCTTGGGCAGCCAAGTGGAAAATTTGATTACATGGTGAAGTATACTGTTCCTGAAAGCTACAAGATTCCTATTGAAGATGTCAAAGTGACCGGATGGGGAGACGATTTCCCAGAAGACTATGCTGATGTTAACACAATAAGGATTTCCTCTGCTGATCCGATGCCAAGAGTGGCACCTCTCATTATTACTTCTCCAAGACCAGTTCCATATTCCTCTGACAAAGCTATCCCTTGGAATTATGGAGCTGATGTTTACTATTATGGTGTCAAGCAAGACCCTCTGACCATTGAGGACCTTACAGTTGAAAATACCATTCCTGACGTTGACAACATCACCGGATCAAGTAAGGTGACCAGAACCGGAAGGGTGTTTTCTCCAGATATCTCTCCTCCAAAAGACACTGCGACTCTAGCTCACATTCCAGTTATTCAACCAGTTCCCGAAGTGCGAGGGAAAGAACCAGTAACTCATCCTGCTCAGACAGAAGTACCAAAGGAAGTTGCTGAGGATGCCTCCAAACAAGAGATGGAGGAAATTCTGAAGATTATCAAGAAGAGTGACTATAATGTTGTGGAACCGTTGGGACAGACTCCATCCAAGATATCCATGCTTGCTCTGCTCTTGTGCTCTGAGGCTCATGCTAAGGCCTTGGTGAAGTTTCTGAAGAATGCTCACATACTGCAAGACACTACTATTGATCAATTTGAAGTTTATATTGCTAGCCTGGCTGCCAACAACGACCTAGGCTTCTATGATGCTGATTTGACTCCTGCTGGAAGGAAACACAACAAAGCCTTGCACGTCTCTGTTGAATGCAAGGGCATTACATTGTCTCATGTTTTGGTAGATACCGGTTCTGCTCTAAATATCCTACCGAAGAGTGCTTTTGACCGACTTGATGTTGAAGGTTTGGTCCTGAAGCCCAGTGACATTATCGTGAGAGCTTTTGATGGTTCTAAACAAACAGTACTTGGAGAGCTCATTCTGCCTGTCAAAGTCGGTTCCCAGACTTTTGACTCTACTTTCTTTGTCATGGACATCCGTCCAGCTTACTCTTGCCTACTTGGACGCCCTTGGATACATGGGGCAGGCGCTGTTACCTCTACCTTGCATCAGAAGTTGAAGTACCCAGTGAAGGGGAAGGTTGTTACAGTATGTGGCGAAGAGGAGTACATGGTCAGCCATCTGCAGTCATTCCAATACCTCGAGATGGAAGCTGAATTCTTTGAGACTCTCTGTCAAGCTTTCGAAACAATCCCCAGAGTCATGCCTGTTGACTCTTCTGTCACTCCTGAAGTTACACAAGCTCCGCCTAGGATGGCCTCGCTGAAAGATGCTCAAGCTGCAGTTGAAGAAGGAGGTAGTGCTATTTGGGGTCAGCTCCCCGATCTTCCTTTCAAATCTGACAAGACTGGTTTAGGCTTCACCATCAAGGGTCAGAAGATGATACGACGCGAACGTGCCGGCCAACTTCCTTTCTGCATCAGCCAGGATGGAGTCCATGCTATAGAGGACGACGACATCGACTTCGGCAAGAGTGGATCTTCCCAACTTCTGACATCGGACTCAACAATTGGAAGACTGAAGACGTCATACCAATCTCCTTTAGACAGGAGTAATTGCTTTTGTTTTCTATTTTGCTTTTCATTTTTATGCTTCGAACAATAAACTTTAAAGCCTAGTGCCTTGCCCGGGGCATCGTGGCTCGTTTGTGAGGGTTATTATCTGTCATTTGCATATTTTCATTCAATAAAATCGTTGGACTTTTTGCGTTTAATTCTTTCTCTTTACTTTATCACCCCTTCAAAAAGCTATGTGTTTCTTACACACACCCACGTGATACACTGCAGAATCACTCCGAATCTCGTTGATAACACTATGCTATTGCTAAATATGACTTGATAATCTGATCTACCAAGCGAAGGCGAAGGTGAGGAAGATTGTGAAGTGCCGAGAGAACTTGTCGATGCTACAACAAGAAGAGCGAGTTATACACCACACGAAGAGCCATTGAGGTTGTGAATCGGGTACTAATGAAGAGAAAAGAGATCAAGGTAGGAGCGGTCTTGAGAGCGATGTTAAAGAAAGATTGGTTCGGATGCTACGAGACTACATCGAGGTTTTGCTTGGTCATACGAAGACATGCCGAGTTTAGGCGTTGATATTGTGGTACACCGTTTACCAACGAAAGAGGTTGTCTCTAGTGAAATAGAAGGTTAAATCGTATCGTCCTAAGATGTCGAGAGATCAAAGTGAAGTTATAAACGAGTTCAATGCGGTTTTCTAGCCGTTACTTCTTATCCACGATGGGTTGCAAGCGTGGTACCCGTACCTAAGAAGGATGGCAAAATAATGTGTGTGGATTACAGAGATCTGAACAAAGCAAGTCCGAAAGACGATTTTCCACTTCCTCATATTGATGTTCTGGTTGACAACACTGCCCAGCATGAGGTTTTCTCCTTCATGGATGGTTTCTCCGGTTATAATCAGGTCAAAATGGCTCCTGAAGACATGGAGAAGACTACTTTCTTTACCCAGTGGGGCACTTTCTGTTACAAAGTTATGCCGTTCGGACTGAAGAACGCAGGCGCCACTTATCAGTGTGCCATGGTGGCGTTATTTCATGACATGATTCATCACGAGATAGAGGTCTACGTCGATGACATGATAGCTCGGTCACAGACTGAAGAAGAACATCTCGATCATTTGCAGAAGCTGTTTGATAGATTGAAGAAGTACAAATTGAGACTTAATCCCAACAAGTGCACCTTTGGAGTCAGATCCGGTAAACTCTTAGGGTTTGTTGTCAGTGATAGAGGTATTGAAGTTGACCCCGCCAAGGTTAAAGCTATACAAGAGATGCCAGCTCCCGAGAAGGAAGTCAGGGGTTTCTTGGGACATTTGAACTACATTGCCAGGTTCATTGCACATCTAACTGCTACTTGTGAGCCAATCTTCAAGTTACTGAAGAAAGATCAAGTAGTGAATGGAACGACGATTTCCAGATCGCGTTTGACAAAATCAAGGAGTACCTGAATCCCCTATCCCGATGCACTTTGCCGAAGACCTCTCATCATGTACTTGACGATATTAGAGAATTCAATGGGGTGTGTGTTGGGGCAACATGGCGAGTCAGTCGAAAAGTGTATGCAATATACTACCTTAGCAAAAGTTTACCGATTGGAAACAAGATACTCACACTCGAGAAAACTTGTAGCACTTGACTTGGTTGCTCGTGACTAAGGCGGTATGTTGACTCACACTACCTTATTGATTTCCAAGATGGATCCGATAAAGTACATATTTGAGAAACCACTCTTTCGAGAAGAATAGAAAGATGGCAAATGATCTTGACCGAATCGACATCGGTATACTTCTCGAAGCGATCAAAGGAAGTATAGTAGCCGATCATTTGGCTTATCAAGCCTTAGATGACTATCAGTCTATGCAGTTCGAGTTTCCAGACGAGGATGTTTTGTTAGTTACTGATTGCGAAGAACCAGAACCAAACGAAGGACCTGAACAAGGATCCCGATGGACCATGGTCTTTGATGGAGCCTCAAATGCACTCGATAATGGCATTGGCGCCATCATCACATCTCTGACGGACACGCCTTTCACCGATTGTGTTTCAGTTGTACTAACAACATGGCCGAATATGAAGCGTGCATCATCGGTATTAAAGCTGCTATTGACTTAAGAATCAAGTTCTTGCAAGTGTACGGAGACTCAGCTTTGGTGATCAGTCAGATTAAGGGCGAGCGGGATACGAAGCATCCGAATCTCATTCCATATTGAGAGCATGTTCTAAGTTTGATCCCTTACTTCGAAGATATCACTTTTGATCACATTCCACGAGAAGAGAATCAATTGGCAGACGCATTGGCTACTGTGTCATCTATGTTCAAGGTTAGATGGGACAACGAGGCTCCCCAGATCATCATAGAAAGGTTTGACGAACCAGCATATTGTTGTGAACTTGATACAGAAGAGAAACCTTGGTTCTACGATGTGAAGAGGTATCTCGAGACTCAGGAATATCCCGCAGGGGCATCTGTCAATGATAAGAAGTTCTTGAGAAGATTTGCATCCAAATTCTTCCTCAGCAACGACACCTTATACAAGCGCAACCACGACCTGTGCTTACTTCGCTGTGTGGACCATAAAACTGCGAGACGGATCATGGAAGAATTACACGAAGGCGCATTTGGTACCCACTCCAGTGGACATACCATGGCTAAAAATATTCTGAGAACAGGTTACTATTGGTCCACCTTGGAAGCTGATTGTCACCGCTATGCTCGATCTTGTCACAAATGCCAGATATATGCAGATAAAGTGCACGTACCTCCAGTACCATTGAATGTTCTTACCGCTCCTTGGCCTTTCGCAATGTGGGGCATTGACATGATCGGAGAAATCAAGCCCACTACTTCCAACGGACATCGTTTCATCCTCGTGGCAATTGATTATTTTACCAAGTGGGTAGAAGCAGCCTCGTTCGTATCTGTTACCAAGGATGTCGTGGCTCGATTCATCAAGCATAATCTTATCTGTCGATATGGCACTCCCGAAAGGATTATCACAGATAACGGTTCCAATCTCAACAACAAGATGATCACTGAACTCTGCACACAGTTCAAGATCACGCATCACAACTCTTCTCCGTATCGACCTAAGATGAATGGCGCAGTGGAAGCCGCCAATAAGAACATTAAGAAGATTATACAGAAGATGACAGTGACTAACAAGGATTGGCATGAGATGTTACCATTTGCTCTTCATGGTTATCGCACTACAGTACGAACATCAACAGGGGCAACCCCTTTCTCTCTTGTATACGGTATGGAAGCAGTCCTACCCATCGAGGTTCAGATACCCTCAACCAGAGTCCTTCGGGCCGAGTTAAGCGAGCGAATGGATCCAGACTCGCCTCGACCAGATTAACTTGATTGATGAGAAACGACTCGCATCCATCTGCCACGGATAGACCTATCAAAAGCGTATAATCAGAGCATTTAACAAGAAAGTCAAACATCGAGTCTACCAAGTCGGTGATCTAGTAGTCAAGCGCATCATTCTTCCGCAAGGTGATCCCAGGGGCAAGTGGACTCCCACCTATGAGGGACCATTTGTAGTCAAGACAGTATTTTCCGGTGGAGCTATGATACTTAGCACCATGGATGGCGAAGATTTCCCACACCCTGTGAATGCGGACATAGTCAAAAAATACTACGCATAAACAAGTCCCGCTAGGTCGACTGGCCTAGGAAAAAATAAGGGCATCCTGGCGAACCAAAAGAGGTTCGGGAAAAAGTTAAGGATATATGCAAAAATGTACACCCGGCAAGTCGAAAACCTGAAAAGGCGGCTTGGGCAAAAAGGTATCGTGGGCGAAAAGAAAAGGGTCTAGGCAAAAGTTAGGGATTTAAGCGTATGACTATGTCTCGTCTGGATCATCTATCTACAAACTACTATCAAGCATTCAAGATTCAAATGACGAATATCAATTCACTCACTTTCTACTGACAGCAAGGAGATGAGATAGTCGAAATATATGAGTACTAGCATAGTTGGAACTTAACGAGACAGTTTCCGCATAGCTTTTTACTTTCTCTGTATACAAACTATTTGGCCATACGCCACCTTTTCAAATTAATACAAGTCCTTTCCTTTCACAAAGTATTTGTTTTGTTGTTTTTTGCACAAAGTCCAACGATTGCTTTGAATGATTATATGCATTTAACAATAAAAATCTGTTTACAAACATACGAAAAGCAGACATACAAAAGTACTTACCACAGGCTCTAGGAATTGAGATGTTACCGTTCCTCCACAGTACAAATCCCATGAGCCTTAAGCTTTACAAACTTTCCCTAGCAAAGTACATACCCTTTTCACTAGCGATGATCTCCAGTGAGTATTCATCCCAATGAGAATATCTCTCATTTCTCCGTGACAATATCCGACTCGAAACTTGGTTAGATAGTGCATTGGAGAAAACTACGTTTCTTACTCCCCAACGGATCTACGTACGGATCCCCAGAGTGCTCCGGCTTCCATTACCTCCAGCGAGGTCAACACGCCATTCCCGTGGATTGTCTCCTCATTTCCTCCCTCCCCAGTAGGGTCTACATACCAGATCCCAGAGCATCTTTCATCTTTATTCCCCAAACAGCAGTGTCCAGACTCGAAACTTGGTCAGATAGTGCATCGGAGGAATCAAAGTCACCTATTCTTATTCCAAGTCAGGGTTTCCACGGTTTCATCCTCAAGCAGAAGCTACAGATCCCCAAGCAGAACGTCCACATCTTCTTCGAGATGGATATGTTTTGAAATACATACATACGCATTCATGCATTATATATAGAAATAATGTTCATACGCATTGCATGCATCATAATCTGCATCAGTCTAACTATATCCTATCAAAATTTCTCTTTTTTTTTCCAGCAGGTGGAAAACCCTCCTAAACAAAAGGTCAAAGATTAACCTGAACAATCATGGCCACAAGTCCAGGATTAATACCTGAAGCCAGACGGGAAACCTTATCCGAGCGACTACTTGAGTTGTCCTCCGACAATAGGCATTGGATCAATACCCGAAGTACAACAGGGAAGCTATCCGCGCTATGCCTATCATCCCCTCAGAGTAATCAAGACGAAAGATTAATTCTGACACTCTCTCATTATCAACAGCAACTCAGATGCGGCGTGCGACTCGGTTGCCACGGATGGCATCTTAAGCCCATCTCCGACTATTTGTCGACATCTCTCCACTTCGAATCTGCATATTTGGTTAAAAACCAATACAAACCAATAACTTCATTCAAATACGAGTGCAAAGTCTAACGTCGACTCTCTCGGATGGCATCTTAAGCCCATCTCCATGCTCCCTCCTACATACGGGAATACCTACAGAGCCTAGCGTACGGCTCATTCCCCAACATCAGTCCATCCGAATGGCATCTTAAGCCCATCTCCGATGGTTCTCCTATTCAGCGACTTTCTTGAGTCTAACGTCGACTCATTCCCGGTGAAGTCTCGGCTTCTCAAACGGCATCTATAAGCCCATTCCGCATCATTGATCAGCGAGTGCAAATTTTCGGTGTACTCGAGTGTTCAATCATCTTCTACTTCCAGGTCACGAAAGGCAAAGCATGCCAATCTAACCCTTCCAGTACAAGAAGATTGAACAGGGGCAACTGTCATACCCCAAAATTTGCCCTCTTACTTCTCAAGGCATTCTACATATCCCTACTCAAGGATTCCTCAAGGGTTGATCAGACAAACCCTCTCCTGACAATCAACCCAAACTAGGGTTTAGCAATTCCCAGATCAAGATAGGTTCTCAACACCTCCAATGGTCATCATGCCTCCTCATATGCTTCAAAGAATCTCCATGACAAGATTCAAGCCTCACAGGTCAACTTTCCTCAGACAATTGCTCAGATGGTTGAAAATCAGTTGTATTGGACAAAAAGTCAACTGTGGTCAACATATAGTCAAACTTCATGATTTTTGGTCACCATCCTCATTTTGAAGTGATATTCATCATTTGATCAAGGGTTGGTCATGATTCAACAAGAAAACTCAAGATTTGCTCAAAAGTCAAACTTTCCAAATTAGGGTTTTCTAGTGAAAAGTCAACTGAACCTTAACTGATCATAACTTTCTCATACTTTGTCAAAAAATTTTCCACCACCTCTCATTTTGAAGAAAATTCAATTCTCTACAACTTCATTTCTCACAAGCATGTTCAAAAAATGCTTCATTTTGAAGATATGGATCAAAACATTACAGGTCCTTTTCAAAGTCAACCAAAAGTCAACTTTTTGTAATGAAGTTTTATTGAGCATGGTAACTTCAATTGAGATGAAACAAAATATTTTGTTTAGAGGACACCTAGAGCTTTCTAAAAAGTCCAAGAACACTAAAAAATGTTGAAAATTGAGCAAGATACAACATGCACAAGTTGGGCATTTTTGAAGAGGTGCACAAAGAGAGATACTTGTCAAATTCCAAAATTTTGCAAATGGACCTAGTTTTTCTTCATTTAAACTTGTTCATTAGACAATTTGGAACATCCAAGCCCAATGCCACGAATTTTAGCTTTATTTTTCTATTTAATTTGGATTTTATTCATTTAAATACAAATTAAATTAAAAAATAAGCTATAAAATCAAAATTAATTGCAAAATTGATTTTTCTCTCATTCTTGAGATCCAAGTAACTCATAAAAGCTGGCAAATTTCGAAATTATCATTGATTTGGCAAGAATTTGATTGAAATTGGATCAAAAAAGGAAGATTTGATTTTGTACAAAATCAAATAATTTTTGCATTGATTGATCAATATTTGCTCTTCAATTCATTAAAATCCATTCACTATAAATGTACAATGCATACAACATAAATGACAACAGAAAAAATGCTTGGAAGAACCCTAACCTAAAGCCAAAAAACCGTGTCCTTCAAGGCATTTGCAACCCTAGTTCCAGTTGATTTTGAGCATTCCATTGCATTCCTTGGGGTCTTTAGAGTCGATCCAGACCTTTACAAGTTGCAAAACCATTCAGAATCAAGCAATCACGATTTCGGTTTGTCACACTTTTTCAAATTTTGATTTCTATCATTCATGCATTGTTAACGTGTTTTGATGTTTGCTTTGTGTTTAGTTTGAAGTTTGCAAGCTTTACGGACAATCCATTGCATTTCCATGGCACGAAGCGTGATTCACCATAGTTAGGGTTTTACGGCGATTTAGGGTTTCACAAAATCGTAAAATTGGACAAAGCGAACACTACCATCGTGTTCGAGCGATGTTTCAATCGAACCATGCCATTTAATTTCATTTATATTGCTTGTCTTGGATTTTGATATTTGCGGGGCCATAGCGTCGAACTCGGTGACGCTAAGTTTTCAAAATTTAAATGAAGAAGCGATGTTCTTGGCGTGTTACGGGCAATCGGGGATCGAGTTTGCTTAAAAGCGCTTTGTTTCATTATATTGACACCAAAAGCGGTTTGGTCCGATGGTGAAGGTGGCGCGTGTTTTCCTTGAGGACACGAGTTCGAACACAGGCAAGACCACTTCTTTTATCACTTTACAAACTAACATGTTTTTTTTTTATTTTCTATTTTTCTTTAATATTTTCATGTATTTAATTTATCTTTAAATATTTTTATCATGCATCTAAAAACACCAAAAATATTTATTTTTGCATTATTATCGAGAAAAATGTTTATTTAATTTTAGCATTAAAATTAATATTTTGCATGCCTATTTTATTTAATTCTTAATTAATGATTAATTTGACTTTTAATTGCATTTAAACTATCAAATCGATTGAAAATTACCAAAATTATCTTATCATATTAATGTCATTACTAGCATAAAACTTTTCCCCATTCAAAATCATGTTTCTACTAACATTTTTCTTCTTATGCAATTTTCTCGTATTTTCGATTATGTATACATTCACGAGTTGTAACATTTCGGAAATTTTTCTTGCTTTTCTTTTCAATTATGTAGCGCCTATGGGATGTAATAGTTTAATTAGGATTTTATTTCCGCACTCCTATTATGTAGCGCCCCAAAGCCATGTAATAGCATAGGACTTTATCTTTCCGCATTTTACATTTCCAATTTATTTTCCGCACCCTATAAAGCGCTAGTAATTAGGCGTGTATGGCAAGATAAAATTGGACATAGGTCACTCATGATTTCAAGATAAAATATCTGAATTTCACACTCTTTTCACACATGCCTTAGGGTAATTCTCTTCGTTGCCTTTACGAATACAAATGGTCAAGTCCTCGAGCGTAGAGGTATCCTAGCACCGTTGCCTTCAAAATATATCATCATAGTCCCTTGATACAAAGATCATAGACCCACGATGTCGCCTACGAATACATGATCTTGACCCTAGATTGATGCCTACGAAAATGATGATCGTCCCTTGAATGTGCTAGGATACTTCCTACAAGTTGCCTTCTATGACCATCGATGTCCCTTCGAATGCCCTTTACATCCAACGAATAGGGTTACCTACAAACTAATGGTATGGATAGCACTACTCTAAAGGAGCGTAAAATAACAAACGACCAATTAAGTAGGTAATAAGACTTTTAGTTGCTTGCTCAAACAAAATGCTTTTCACACCACACACTTTTGTCAAAGTTCAAACTCTTTTTAAAAAGCAAGCAGTTCCGAACACTTTGTATACATTCCTACATGAATCATTACAAAGTCAAAGCGAAATGCCTTTTCAAAACATTTTTTGTCAAACACACAGAAAGCACTTTTAAAATCATCTAAGAGCAACTAAGAGCCGTAGATAACCACGGATGAAAAGGGTGCTAATACCTTCCCTTTTCATAACCTTCTCCCTTACTCAGAATCTAACGAAGGTCTTTTCCTGTTCTTTTCACCTTCCCTTAATTGGATAAACGAAAAGTCGGTGGCGACTCTTGCTATCCGCAACATTTGCGATACAAAAATCTCAAAGTCAGTTTACCGTATTACACATAGCATCCTCGGAAAACATAAATTGATTCATAAACATCAAAACATCTTCTTTATTAAACTTCCTTAACCAATCGTATTTTCATAAAGTATGATTCTTATTTACAAAAGGCAAAGCAACTAAAAGGACAACAACAAGACGACATAATTATTCCTCCCGAGTGCTACGTATCAGAGCGACACCGACTCGACTAACAGCAGCTATAAACTCCGTCTTCATAACCTGCATGTTACCAATATAAAGGTAACGGCGAAACAAGTAAAGGGTGAGATAATCCAAAACATATAATTAAAGGCATGATAAAATATATATATATATATATATATATATATATATATATATATATAGTTTTAGAATTAGAAAGGATATAAGTTAATAAGTGCATTCCGACACTTATCCAAACCTCACTTATTTCGATCGTCATTCTAATGTGTATCATCTACACTATATCGTCATAACCTCATCGGCATACTCCATCGCAACAACACATAACCCTCCGTCACCACGAAATCGTCACGAGCTAAAACATCACTAATTAACACGACAGTCTTAAACAACAACATCAACCAACCACATTAAATAATGCTAATAATATAAGCAACATAAACAAATCATCACAAATTGGCTAAAACCCATCTTCGCTTTTCGGCATAAAGCCCATCATCACAAACATCATCGTAAACATCATCACAAACATCATCGCAACATCATCATTAGCCATCAAATAAAACTCAATACCAAAAGACTCCAAAATAAACATAATGGACTCCATGAGACACGACTATGTTATGCATGTGGTACCCATCGCTTGTTCCGTAATTAGGGACACTTGGCATAAAGCCGATCTTTGCTCGGCATAAAAGCCATCTTCGCTCGGCATAAAAGCCATCATCGCTTGGCATGAAAGCCCTCTTCGCTTATGAAATGTATGTGACTCAATAATAAAGACCACACAACAACATATCATCATCGCTCATCACAATTGACATAAAGTCTACATCGTCATAATTTATCCACATACAGATAAATATATCATCGCATCATATTTGCATTATGCAAAACATCACTAATAATTCATCATCATCAAAATCATGCATTCGCAAATCGGAAGCATTCATTAACAACATCAATATAATCATCACAATATCATGTACAAAGACATATATTATCGCATCGCAAATCATCAAGTATTTATTAATTAATACGTCGTCACAATCATTATGTTTAGTCGCACCACATCATCACCAATTCATTCACTAAATTCTGAAAACGGAAAAATAGTCAAAACACCTATACTCGTCGCGAAAGCCATTTCTAATAACCGGCGTTATTTATAAACATCAACATCGAAATCGGATTGTCCATACGTGCCTTAAATCTACTAAAACACAATCCAATTCAATTTTACCGTAAATTGGCCTATTTCGGGTCGTCTCGTAAAAACTCATAATTTCTAAAAACTAACCTCACCACTACGTTCTACACGTCAAACTTAGCTAGCACGTCAATTTTCGTTGAATTTGGAGCAACTTGCTCCGTCGCCGAATTTACCGAAATCGAAAAATCGGAACATAATCGGGTTCTAAATTTAATTGGCTAACTTATACCCTAATTATATTTTATAGATACCAAGGGTTGCTAGGTGGGATTGGATAATTTGAAGAAAACAGAATGCATTGCAGCAATTATGCAGGTAAAATTATTTGACAGAAAACAGCAAAAATGCAAGTTACAGAAAACAATGAATTTTCGTTCTTCTCCTCCACAAGGGACGTACATCCCCATCCTATGCACACAATGGGAGGCGAGGGCCTCAAGAAAGGGGGTGGCCTCCCCACACATGGAGGTGGGCGCCTCCCCCGTGAATCTTTTCCCATTCATTTTCGTTTTCCCTGCGTCTTTTTCCCTGCGTTTTGTCTGTTCACAGTTTCATATTTTCTTATTTTCTGGTTTTGCATACTTGCTGTTTATATTTTTCTTTCCTATTTCCATCTCCATTTCTATTACATAACATACCATACTACTAACAACAACACCCATATTCTCTACATCAAATTCAACTCTTCTAAACATTCCAACAATCACTCAACAAAACCCTATAAACCAATCATCAATTTTCCCCAAATTCAAAAATACAATCATCAAAACCTAATCATATGAGATAGAGAAATCAAACCCCTTACCTCACAAGCTTGGATGATTCAAGATGCTCCAACAAAACCCCAAATCCATGCTAGCTCTTGCTCCTCTTCTTCTTCTTTCCAAAACCCTTTCTTTTTCCTCTCAAGTTTCTATTTTGTTTTGTGTTCACAATGGAAGGAAAAGGAAAGGAAAATGGTTTTTATAACTTGTTTTCTTACTAGCATCCAAGTTCTCATGTTTGGTTTTGGTATAAATGAATGGAAGGAAAATAAGGAGAAATGGTTCTTATAATGGTATTTTCCTTACTAGTAAGCCAAGGGGTGAAAAACCCAATTCTCATCAATTACTCCTCACACCCCTAACCAATTCTTATAATTTAACACACTAATAATATCTACTAATATTATTTATTCAATCAATTAAAACAATATCGGGGAATTAAATATCGGATCCGAATAATGTTTTACCGAACGAAACAGAATAAAACCGGACCGAACAAAGCGTCGCGGATAAATTAATAGATATAATAATTAATATAAATATTCTCGTCGCAAGATAAATATCGATCGGTAATTCGAAAATATTTATATAATATAATATTAATTAAAATCGGGCGTTACAATTAACATGTCTATGAAATTTGTGCTTTATGCAAAATATCTTGGCATGTACATAAAATAAATTTGTGTTCACATTCGAATCATTAGGACCTAAACCACAAAGGTGAGAAGCTCTCCACCTTATACAAAAAATTGAGTGTCTAATAGTTTTGTTAACTCGTGTGATTCATGTTTAATCTTAATTTGTTTTGGCATTTTGGAAACTTAGAGATGATCAAGGCAATTTTTGTGCACTATGAGAAAAACCATCAATTCCAAAGGGCTTCAACCAACCGTGAGTGAGTGAATCTTTGTGAACCCTTTTGAGCTTTAAAAATCTAATTTGTAGAATGAATCTATCAAATCAACTAATTGTTAAGTAGGCCACTTAATAGTTGTTGATAATCTATGAAAATTCAATGATGATTCATTCTATAAATTTTTCTTGTTTGTAAACACCAACCCTATTTGTTGATTAACCCTTTGAAGAGCATGTTCTTGAAAAAAAAAGGATTGATGAATTGAAGTTGGGAGGTTGATCAAAAGAATCTTGAATTGATGACACAATGATCCTAAAGAAAAGAAAAAAATAGAAAAGAAAAATACAAAAGAAGAAAAATCTGTTTAAGAAAAGAAAAAAAAAACAAGAAAAAGAAGATCATTGTGCGAAGTTAGAAAAGAGGTTGTGAATAATAAGAAGGAAGTGGGAATGATTTTGTGAAATGCTCTTCATTATCTTTACCCAATTTGTTTCAATGGCTTTGTACTTAAATATCCCTTGTTTTTAACCCAAGCCAAGTTACAACCCTTGAAAGTCCTTAGTGATCTTTGTTTCCATTTTGTTCATTTAACTTGTTTTGATGAATGTGTGAATTATTCTGGATGTGCATGACTATTAGTGAGAGTGTTTAGTCCTTTTTAAATATTGCATTTTGTTCTTCAAGGATATTGAATAAATCTTTAGGTGATTCAAGTGTGAACATGTCTTTTGTTTTGTCTACATGTATCGATATATTGTGTTTAGAACTTAATTCATATCCATGTTGTTTTTCGAAGAAGCAATTGATGTGTATCTATACCGGGTATGTTGAGTTTGAACCATCCTTCTTGTGTTGATTTACATGCTTACATTTTGATTTTGCTTGCTTTGTGAGTTTTGACTTTTGTTTGAGGACAAACAAAGAAGTAAGTTGGGGAGAGTTGTTAAGGACCAAATTGTGGATATTTTGTAGATGATTTTGTGGTCCTTAACAATGTCTTTTAATTAATTAGTAGTATTTAGTATAGTATTTTGGTTTAATTATGTTTTTATTTAGTTTTTGTTTATAATATATTATTTAACTTAGTTTACTTTTAAATTGTAGGTTTTTAATGTTGATTCTCTCAAGCTTGGATTCAAGGAAACTTGAAGAGCTTTTGAGATGTTTCTATTGGAAGGAATTTTTGGAAGAAGAAGCATGCTTGGTCGCTCAGTGATTTGCATGAGTGCGCTTAGCGGTCTGTCGAGAAAAAGGACAGACCCATGCTTTCACCTTTTTAGCCACCAACTCTCTGTTTTTCCAGCTGCTTTTGCTGTGCTAAAAAGGGGACATATATCACTTCTTCATCATTTATCATCATTGTTGTAAATTAGGGTATAGAAACTAAAAAGAAAAACATAGTTCTTCTTGATTTTTGCTCTATGTTCATCTTCTCCAACAATCTTGTAAGCAAAGCAACCATGGAAATGTGTGGCTAAGCTCCTTTTGTGTCAAGATTAGAGGTAGTTGACATAACTAGTATGTATTTCTACTAATCTCTTTGTGTATGAACATGGTTGATGATTTATGTATGTTGAATATCTTTGTTCTACCATCTTTTTATGCTTTGAATCATGTTTGAAAAAGGATGCTTCAAAGTTTACCTAGGATATTCATCCACTAATGAACAAATGCTATAAATAGATTTGTGAGTTAGTGTTTACAAGTATTGAACTTCATGATTATTATGTCAATAGTTGTAGTGAGAAATCATTCAAAGATTTACATGATAACACTCACAATCTTGGTGAGAAATCAACAAGATTGAGAGGATATGTATTTATAGAAATCATCAATTAGTTCATCACTTAGTTAATAGAATATATATGAAATTAGGTTAATGAAACTAATCTTGACATGCCTCTATCATTTGAAAACAACTCCAAACTCTCTTGAATCCAAACATAGCTCTTTTTGAAAAAGATATTTTAATTGTTTGCTTGAAACTCATGATAAATGATAAACTCCTATCATTTTGCATTGAATATTTTGTGTTAGGTCTCATGTGCATGTCACTGATAACTTAAAGTTGTTCTATTGTATTTATAATATAAGGTTAAATATATCTTCAGTTCCTATAAGTATGTGTTTCTGAAATTTATATTTTTTTAAAATTTTTCATCGAATAATAGTCTTTGCAAATTTATCATGCACATATTTTTAGTCTTTGCTGTTAAATTGATGTGTATTTTTGAATGATAATTTTACATACGTGTGTAGAACGTTATAAAAAGTTCCACGGAAAAAAAGTTCAAAATTTGATTTCTAAATCGAAATTTTCATTGTTTTTATCAATATCATTTGAAATTTTAAAAATTTATATTTAATTCTTCTTATTTTAAAAAATTTTAAAATTTAATAAATAAATATTGTATAATATTCTGAACACATAAAAATAATAATTCAAAAACTTACAAATTTAAGGGTAATTAAACTGTTTTAAAAATTTTAGAAAATAATAAAAACTAAAACTGTAAGAAAAAAAGTTTACAAAGACTATTATTCGAAAGAAAATTTGAGAAACCAAAATTACAGTCGCATATTTATAAGGACTAAAAATATATTTAACACTATAATATAATCTTCAAGAATTAAAAATATGTTTTGATACTCTGTAATACCAGAGATGGAGACATGAGTTTTAAAATCATTCACATTCCCTTCATTAACAAGGAGCTGATATAGGTATTATTCCAAATCTATATCATTATCTTGTCTCCTAATACTTAATATGTTGAAGCGGGTGAAGTGATATATTTATTGTACTAAATATGTTGGCTCAATATCACTACTAGAAAAATTGGATTTTCCTGCGGTTTGAGTAAAAATCCACGGAAACACGTTTCTATGATTTTCCTGCAGTTTATGGTTCCCAGCTAATACCTTTGTGGGTAATAATTTCCATTGGAAAATCCGTAGAAACATCCGCAGGAAAAGTACCGCATATAAATCCATTGATAAATCCATGAAATGTTTTCTCAATTTTTAAAAATCATTTTTAATTATATATTAAAATAACCATAATAAAAATAAAACACATATATCCAAAGAAAAATTCATAGAACAACAATTTATAAACTACAAAAAATAAAAATTTAATTTTAAATAAAACACATTCATAGAACAACAATTTATAAACTACAAAAAATAAAAATTTAATTTTAAATAAAACACAATAATAGAACAACAATTTATAAACTTAACAAGTTCTTACATAGTCATATTACTAAAAATGACTCAAACAATTCATTTGTCTCGCTAACTTAAAAATTATAATTCATTACTAACGTCTTCTTCATGTGTTTCTTCGACCCCATCTTCATATTGATCACTTTTATTAGATGGCTCTTCGACGTCGTGAATTGAGATCGAGTGAATTGAGGTTGAATAAGATATGGAATAGGTTGGGGTTGAGCGGGTTGGGCTTAAGTGAGTTCAGGTTGAGTGATTTCATGTTGAGTAGATATATAACCTTTCCCACAATTTTTCTGCTTGGACTTTTTTGGTGGCATCAGTTGCAAGAATTTCGGATCCTCAATAGATTAATCGATCTCTACACAATCAAAAACACAATAATTAGTGATGTGTAGATAAAGAGAATTCACATATTATACTTGTCAGGTCATATAGAAAGAAAAAGAAAAACTATTTTATCATGCTCCTCACAGTCGTGGCGAGCAGAAAAGGTCCTTGTTCTTCGTCTAGAGTCGCGGCTGGACGGGTGGCCGGAAGTGACTGTAAGAAACATTGTCCTTCCGCAACATCGACCTTACTCGCCTTTCAATAGCTGCAACTGTTGTATCCCATAATGTTTTCACAATTCCTTGGCCATATTGAAGTATTAGTTCACCAACTTTTTTATCCCAGAACATTGTACAATATCAACATACACGCTGCACAAAACTTACTGCTGTTAGATTTTAGAGGTTAAATAACCTTTTAAAAGGGTAAGAGTTTAAAAAGTTACCATTTACGAGTCTTTAAATTTATCTCCTCCAAACATACATGATTCCTCTTTTGTGTAGCATGCTAGAATAATAATTAACCAAAATTAATGTTCACTTATTTTTTTAAAGATTATTTTATATTAATAAGGAAAGATTCCTACTACATGTAGCATCCGGAATAATAATTAACCAAAATTAAGGTTCACTTTGAAAAGATTCCTCTGTGTAGCATCTTGGAATAAATCCAAACACTGGTTGTAGAATCATCATCGGAAGGCATACAAGGTGTACCTCATTTGTCGAATCATATAAATCTTGCAAACTTCACATTACGGGTTGTAGAGGTTCATCTTCATTTTGGAATCTTCATGTTGTTGAAATGCTTGGTACAATGACGATGATTCTTCAACTTTCGATAACTTATGTCGAATTGTTCCAGTCCCACTTGCTCACTTCGTTTATTCGAACATCTCTACTCACTATCACTTTCTTGCTTATGGGATCGAATAACTTGTACCCTTTTGTTTTCTCATCATACCCAATGAATATGTACTTCTGACTTTTATCTTCAAGTTTCGTTCTTTGTTGATTTGGTACATGTGCGTAAGCTACACTACCAAATACTTTGAGATGAGAAATTGTTGGCTTATGTCCGCTCCATGCTTCTTGTGGTGTTTGATCTTCTAACTTCGAATGTGGACATCAATTCTGAACATAGATGACACATTGTACAACTTCTGCCCAGAATTCTTTCGACATGTTCTTGCTATTAAGCATTGATCGAACCATGTCAAGAGTTGTTCGATTCTTTCTTTCAGCCACACCGTTTTGCTGAGGTGAATATGGTGCAGTTAGGAATCTCCTTATGCCCTGCTCTTCACAATACTTCATAAAGGCTGTCGAAATGTACTCACCACCTCTGTCAGATCGAACTGCTTTGATGTGTCTGTCAGTTGCCTTCTCCACCATTACTTTGAACTTTTTGAACACCTCAAATGCTTCATATTTTTCTTTTAAGAAATAAACCCAAGTTTTACGTGAGAAATCGTCGATAAAGGAAATGAAGTACCTTTTGCCACTGAAAGATTCCGGAGTGATTGGCCCACATATGTCGGTATGAATCAATTCGAGAATATGTTTAGCTTGATACTCTGCCTTCTTTTGAAATGAGGTTCTTGTTTGTTTACTAAGTACACATTCTTCACAAAACTTTCCTTCATAATCCATGTCAGGTAGTCCGTGTACCATGTTCTTTTTCGCCAACCTTCTCAAACCAGCATGATGTAGATGACCAAAGCGTTGATGCCATAGTGACGCTTTGTCTTGCATATTGACTTGTAAGCATTTCTCTCGAACGTTCCTCAGATTCAGTTTGTACATTTGATTTCTTTCCATTTCGACACGAGCAATAGGATGTCCCACTCTGTCCTTCAAATGCAGTATCCGATCTTTTATAAGTATCGAATAACCTTTTTCTGTAAGTTGTCCCAAACTCAAGATGTTGGTCTTGAGGTCTGGTACATAATAAACATTTTGGATTGATCCAATCAAGCCATCCTTCTGTAAATAACAGATTGTACCCTTGCCTTCGACCTTCACTTTCGATGCATCTCTGAAAGACACATTACCATCTTCAATTTTTTTCATTTCTTTAATGACCATACTTCCCACACTTATAGCATTCGAAGTTGGAGTAGTTCGATCGACCACCTCTTTGACCACGTCCTCTGCCACGCCAATTTTGCTGGGTCGTCTGTCCTCTCTCGAAGTTGCTGCCTCGACCACTTCGACCACTGTCACGACCTCCAAGACCACGTTCTCTTCCTCTAAAGTTTTGAGAAAAGAGTACCTTTTCATCTTTGATCGACTCCTTGGTTTGATTTGCTTCTTCGACTGCTTCTTCCTTCTTTTTCATCTTACGTTGTTCATGTGCTTCGAGAGAACCAGCGAGCTCTTCGACTAAGAGCGTCGAAAGGTCCTTCGACTCTTCTATTGCACATACAATATTCTCAAATTTATCTGTTAAAGATCTCAAAATCTTTTCAACAGCTCGTGCATCAGTTACTGTTTCGCCATTTCTGGTGATTTGGTTCACCACCTTTTGTACACGCGTGATGTAGTCAGATACAGTTTCTGACTCCTTCATCTGCATCTTCTCTAATTCGCCACGAAGGGTTTGGAGTCGAACCTGCTTTACTCGGTCTGCACCTTTGAACGCTTTCTCTAACGTGTCCCATGCTTCTTTCGACGTAGTCGAACCGACAATCTTTTCGAAGCCTGCTTCATCAACAGCTCGGAATAGTACATACAATGCTGTCTTATCCTTTGATCGCGTTGCTTTCAACGCTTTGTTTTGAGCTGCCGTATAACCTATGGTATCTGTTGGTTCTTCGAACCCTGTTTCGATTCCTTCCCACGCCTCTAGAGATCCAAGAAGAGCTTTCATTTGGATAATCCAGTTTTCATAATTTGACTTCGTTAGCCGTGGCAATGGCATTTGATTCATCATGTTTGCCATTAGCTCTGATGCCAATTTGTGGAAAAAAGCAATACTAATTTTATATCTTCTTACTTGTTTTATAGATTACAACTTTGGTCATTATATAGACTCAGAGCTTCTGCTGTTTTAAGGAAAACAAATAAACAGTAAATACTAATAATAAGCCATTATCTCTTGGCCTTCCAACTACAACAGACTCTTACTCTTTCCACTAACTTATTAATAGAAACCCACTAATTATAACATTTAAAGTTTATTCAACATATCTAACAATTGTGTATATCAATACTACTTCTCTTTGACTAAATTATGTATGTATGTAGTGACTATATTTTCTTAGCCATGCTATGATAATCGACTTTTCAAATGGAATTGGAAATAAGATTTTACGTATGAATTGCAACTGAAAAACCTTCTTTCTACAGGCAGTTAAAGCAAAAGGTGGTGATTTCCTTGAAGCTCCTCATTGCCGATCAAAAACCTTACCGACAGTTGCACTGGTGTAAGCCTTTTGAAGACAAATCCTACCATGAAGGATTCAAAAGAAGCAATTGTTTCATCATTACGCCAAAAAAAGTTCAAGAAGAATTGTGAGAAAGGTTATATATCTACTCAAGTCACTCAACCTCAACCTATTCCATAATGAAGATGGCGTCGAAGAATCAGATGAAGAAGACCTATTGCATAATGACGTTGGTGTTGAAGAATCAGATGAAGACCTTAGTAACGAATTCTGATTTGTACTATTTTTGTTGTTAATCTGTTATAATTTGGATAGTTTTATTTTTTAAATTACATGGACAAGTAGACAAATGAATATTAGTAGCTTACTTGTTTGACTTATTTTGAATAATGTGGCAACAAATGAATATTAGTAGCTTGCTTGTTTAACTTATTTTGAATAATGTGGCTATGTAAGAACTAGTTACAATAGTGCCTTTTATAGTAAATTGTAAAATTGTAGTTTTATGAATTAGTCTTATTTAAGTTCAAAGCATTTTAAATTAAAATTTTACTTTTATATTAGGGTTATTTATAATAGTTTTATGAACTTGTTTTAAATTTAATTTTAATTTTTATATTATAGTTATTTTAATATATAATTTAAATGATTTACAAAAATTGAGATAAACATTTCCTGCGGATTTTCCAGCGGATTTTTCTGCGGAAGTTATTACCCACGAAGGTATTAGCTGGGAACCATAAACCGCAGGAAAATTCGCAGGAAACATGTTTCCTGCTAATTTTTTACTCAAATCTGCAGGAAAATCCATCTTTTCTAGTAGTGAACATGTACCAAGAATTGATCTCTAGATGTGTCAATCGTTGTTGCTATTAAGTGAACTACGAGAGCTATCTACTACTATGAATTAATTATCTTAAATGTTGTGAGATAATATGAGTTAGAATTTAAAATAGTAATAATCCGTTAACCTTTAAACATTGAGTAATTTATCTTTAATGATATATATTGATGAATTTTACGGCATAAAATTAATTTTAAAAATAATTAATCCAAAATTTTTAAATATTAAGTCTATATATTTTGTTATTTAAAAAGTTTAATATCTTCTTTTCTATTTTAATGTGAAAATTATTACTCACATTTAGTATATCAATATTTTATTAATCAAAAATCAAATTATATATTATTCTTTTGATTTTATTTTGATTCTTTAAAGTCTTAAATTAATGTGTGATTTTTAAATTTTATTTGATATAACAAATTTTAATTGATACACGTCATAAAAATTGTTACTAAATTTTTAAAGAATAGCCAAAAATTTATTTAATAACTAAGATTTTTACAAATTAGTATGTCCATATAAAAAATCGAAACAAATCTGAGTTAGAATTTTAAATTCCCACTCATCAATTGCAGCTTTAAAAAAAAATTTAAAATAAAATTGAAGTCAAACAAAATATTTTAGAAATGACTGAAAAACAAAATGACAGAAAAGTATAAAAAATAAATACTTTAATTAACTCTATAGATGTCCATCAATTAAACAGATAATTCTTTAATTGATGGATTAGATTTAAAAGAAAGATTAATCTAATCCATTCATTTTACTATCACATTCCCACCTATATATATATATATATATATATATATATATATATATATATATATATATATATATATATATATAGGATCAAATTGCATTCAAGAGTTACACTAGAGTTATACTCGCAAAACGTCACTTCGAATTAATATTTTTTAAAATCAACCATTGAATTGAAACATATCATCATATAGATAATATTTATAAAGTTTAAGATTAATCTTTAATGATTTACTATATGATCAAGATATCTAAAGATTAACGTCAAATCTATATATTGGGTTGCATATATATACATATATATATATATATATATATATATATATATATATATATATATATATATATAACCAATTCAAAACCAAATCTATATATTGGGTTGCATGTTATAAAGATACATACACAATTAATATACATCACAATCCAACCCTCTTAAAACCAATTCAACAAGAATCATGAATCCTCTGGACCTTGAAGAATTCAAAAGACAAGGTTACATGATGATTGATTTCCTCACAGATTACTACAAAAACATTGAAAACTATCCTGTTTTAAGCAAAGTAGAGCCTGGTTACCTTGCCAAAAAACTCCCATCTTCAGCTCCATTTGAACCAGAATCCATTGAATCAATACTTGAAGATGTTCAACAGCATATAATCCCTGGAATCACACATTGGATGAGTCCAAACTACTATGCTTATTTCCCTAGTAGTGGTAGCATTGCAGGGTTTGTAGGTGAAATGTTAAGCAATGGATTCAATGTTGTTGGATTCAATTGGTTATCATCACCAGCTGCAACTGAGCTTGAAACTATTGTTATGAATTGGCTTGCAAAAATGCTTAACTTACCAAAATCTTTCATTTTTCATCCAATTTTAAATGTGGTGGTGGTGGAGTTTTGTTAGGTACAACATGTGAGGCTATTTTGTGTACACTAGTGGCTGCTAGAGATGAAAAACTTTCTAAAATAGGAAAAGAAAATATTGGAAAACTTGTTGTGTATTGTTCAGATCAAACACATAGTGCACTTCAAAAAGCAACTCAAATTGTTGGAATTCATGCACAAAATTTTAGAGTCATAAAAACTAAAGGGTCAAACTTTTTTGCTTTGTCTCATGAGTCTTTTCTTTCTACCATTCTTTTAGATATTGAAAATGGTTTAGTTCCTTGTTTCTTATGTGCAACTATCGGCACAACCGCGACGAATGCTATTGATCCTATAAAGTTATTATGTAATGTTGCAAAAAAGTATGATATTTGGGTTCATGTTGATGCTGCTTATGCAGGTTCAGCTTGTATTTGTCCTGAATTCAGACATTACATTGATGGAGTTGAAGATGTAAACTCTTTTAGTTTCAATGCTCATAAATGGTTTTTGACTAACTTAGCATGTTGTTGTCTTTGGGTGAAAGATCACAGTGCTCTGACAAAATCATTGTCAACATATCCTGAATTCTTGAGGAACATTAATTCTGATTCAAAGCAAGTGATTGATTACAAAGATTGGCAAATACCCTTGAGTAGGAAATTCAATTCACTCAAACTATGGATTGTAATTGAAGCTACGGTGTCGAAAATCTCAAGAATTTTCTGAGAAATCATGTGGAAATGGCTAAAACATTTGAAGGACTAGTGAGGAAAGATGAGAGGTTTGAAATTGTTGTGCCGACAAGATTCGCTTTGGTTTGCTTTAGGATCTCTCCATCAGCAATTACCATTACTAATGGTAGTGAAGGTTGCTACTATATTGGAAAAATGATGAATGATGGATATTTGGTGAATGAAGTGAATCGTAAGTTGCTAGATTCAGTTAATGGTTCTGGTAAGGCTTACATGAGTCATTGTGAGGTTGATGGAGCTTATGTTATCAGATGTGCTATTGGTTCAACCTTGACTGAGGAGCATCATGTGACTATGACATGGAAATTGGTTCAACAACATGCAAGTTTTCTATTAGGTACTCCTCTCAACTTATGTTAATACATACACAAAAAACTATTCTTGATCAAATAAAAATGTAACCATATTTATTGTTGTTTTGTTTTAGGAATGATACTCAAACTTGATGAAGGGTTTCATCTCAAATTGCTCATGTTCTGTCTATTGTTTCTTCATCTATGTACTCATCAAATCTAGCAATCATTTGCATGTTTTCATCTCGGAATAATGTTTTATTTACTTTGTAATAATCTCTCAAATTAGATCTATTGATAATTTCAACTATTATGTAATTTTCATCTATCATTGCATAAGCAAGCTTGTGTATGTGTGTGGTTCAAATGAATCTACTCCTTGCATTTGATTCCTTCTATGAAAATACGATATACTTGGTTCACAAGTGAACTGACTTATATAGCTTAACTTGAGGAAAGTATACAAGAATTTGTTAGCTTTGGCTACAATTTAAATTTTCTCTGTCGTTTGAAACTTGAAATAAAAAATCCACTCATAGCACTATTGAGATGTGTAACTTTTATTGGTAAAATGTAGAAAGTAATATAGATTTTTTGGTTTAAATAAAAAATCCACTCATAGCACTATTGAGATGTGTAACTTTTATTCGTAAAATGTAGAAAGCAATATAGATTTTTTGGTTTAAATAAAAAATCCACTCATAGCACTATTGAGATGTGTAACTTTTATTCGTAAAATGTAGAAAGCAATATAGATTTTTTGGTTTAAATGAAAAATCCACTCGGCTTAATTTTCGATCTTTTTCGGCTGAGGCGTACGTTTACAGATAAATTTGTGATAAAAGCCCATTAGTTTAGTATGTTAGGTTTATTATAAATAGCATACTAGTCTCTCATCATTGCATACTGCAAATCATAATTTAGGGTGAGAGGGTTATTTGTTATTCTTGTATACTTGTAATCTTGTTTTGAAGATAAAGGAAAGAATAGCAGTTAATAATCAATCCTTGTGTTCACCGTGTTCTTCATTATTTTTCTACCCTAATTGTTTCTTGATCATTAATCAACAAGTTTATATTTTGTTTCCAACGCATCCGATTCACAACAAATTGGTGCGGTGAGCGTGGAGAAGATGCCTTCAACAAAGTATAAGATTGAAAACTTCACGGAGTGAACGATTTGATCTGTGGCTTGAAGATGAAAGCCCTATTGGTTCAGCAGGGTTGTTTGGAAGCGTTGAAGGGAGAATCAACCATGAACGAAGCTTTAACGGCAGCCGAGAAGAAGGAAATGATAGAGAAGGCCCACAACGCAATTTTGTTGAGCCTTGGTGATAAGGTTCTTCGATAGGTATCAAAAGAGACGACGGCGACAGGGTTATGGGTGAAACTTGAAAGTTTGTACATGACCAAATCGTTGGTGAATCGACTCTACCTGAAGCAAGCTTTGTATTTGATCGTACCTGATCAGAAGGTGTCTTGGCCCAGTCTGCAACAGCGGTTGAAGATGAGAAGGAGGGGGGGTACCTGCAAGACACTCCGATGCCAAAGTAAGAAAAGGCAGAGGGAAGCAAGCATGTAGAAAAAGAGAATGAATGAAAATTACCCGACCCTCTCAAGTGAGAGGGTATTTATAACCCATTGGGCCAAGGTCCAGTTAGTGGGTAGTGATCCAAGCCCACTAACGAACTGCCAGGGCTTGCGTGCGCATGGAGGCCAGCACGTGGCCTCCTCCCTAGATTATCGGCCCGGGAAATCCGAGATGGTTCCGAGATTTCCGACGGGGGTATGGCGATTGAGATAGCAATGGATCCGATATTTTCGGGAGGCGCATGGCAGTCAAAGACTGTTGACCACGTGGCCCTCGTGCAAGTGATCCAAGCTGTCCTTAAGGGCAAGTGGGCCTTGGTTCTGTTTGCCATATTGGGCCTCTAAGAGTGTGGGCCAAGTGTTGGGCCAGTCCAGAACAGGAGCCCCCCAAGTCTTTTCTCTTATTTGAGAGCAATGACTTTGAACCGAGTGGCTCCTCGGCGGGGCTCAATGTCGAAGTGCTTTCAGACGTACAACGGGCACGAACCCACAACTACAGTGACCATCGAGCGGACACGTTTGGGTTGTTTAACGTCGGGGATGTCCGCGTATACCCATGGGTTGCAAGGCGGGCACGATTTGGTCTCTTAGTCCTCGGGGAACAGGTCGACGGTCATTCAATGTGTCAGTTTATGCCACATGTTGCTTCCAGAGAAGGTGCGTGGCGCTCAAAAAGGCGTGACCTTTCGTATGCCCAAGGATTTTGGCTATAAAAAGGATCCTTTAGAGTTTCATTTGTTTATTCCTCTCCAGCTCTTGTTAAGGACCAAATTGTGGATATTTTGTGGTCCTTAACAATGTCTTTTAATTAATTAGTAATATTTAGTATAGTATTTTGGTTTAATTATGTTTTTATTTAGTTTTTGTATATAATATATTATTTAAATTAGTTTACTTTTAAATTGTAGGTTTTTAGTGTTGATTCTCTCAAGCTTGGATTCAAGGAAACTTGAAGAGCTTTTGGGATGTTTCTATTGGAAGGAATTTTTGGAAGAAGAAGCATGCTTCAGGTCGCGCTCAGCGCGGTTGCAGCATGAGTGCGCTTAGCGCGGTCTGCGAAAATCAGAAAAAGGACAGACCCATGCTTTCACCTTTTTAGCCACCAACTCTCTGTTTTTCCAGCTGCTTTTGCTGTGCTAAAAAGGGGACATATATCACTTCTTCATCATTTATCATCATTGTTGTAAATTAGGGTATAGAAACTAAAAAGAAAAACATAGTTCTTCTTGATTTTTGCTCTATGTTCATCTTCTCCAACAATCTTGTAAGCAAAGCAACCATGGAAATGTGTGGCTAAGCTCCTTTTGTGTCAAGATTAGAGGTAGTTGACCTAACTAGTATGTATTTCTACTAATCTCTTTGTGTATGAACATGGTTGATGATTTATGTATGTTGAATATCTTTGTTCTACCATCTTTTTATGCTTTGAATCATGTTTGAAAAAGGATGCTTCAAAGTTTACCTAGGATATTAATCCACTAATGAACAAATGCTATAAATAGATTTGTGAGTTAGTGTTTACAAGTATTGAACTTCATGATTATTATGTCAATAGTTGTAGTGAGAAATCATCCCAAAGATTTACATGATAACACTCACAATCTTGGTGAGAAATCAACAAGATTGAGAGGATATGTATTTATAGAAATCATCAATTAGTTCATCACTTGGTTAATAGAATATATATGAAGTTAGGTTAATGAAACTAATCTTGACATGCCTCTATCATTTGAAAACAACTCCAAACTCTCTTGAATCCAAACATAACTCTCTTTGAAAAAGATATTTTAATTGTTTGCTTGAAACTCATGATACTAGTAGTGTAGAAAACAAACCCTTTGTGTTACCTAATCTTAAAATACACTTTACTATTGAAAGACTTCAGTATGCACCAATCCCTGTGGAGACGATAAAAGAAATACTTGATTAATCGAATATTACTCAACAACAAAATGGCGCCGTTGCCGGGGATTGGCATTTGATATTGCAAGTATTGCAATAGTTGTGTGTTTTAAGATATTTTTCTACTAATCTCTTTTTGTTTCTTTTTGTGTGGTTAGACTTTTTCAGGTGATAGTTTATGCGAGGAAGTGTTCCGGCCGATCAACTTCTTTTCGATTCCGAAATTGAAAGGACGGCAAGAAGGCTTAATAGCAGTGCTAAACGAAGGAAAAGGATAGCAAGGCAAAGACAAGCGATAGGAGAATCATCTACTTCTTCTACACCACCCGTGTTAGGAGAAGTTATTATGGCGGATCAACCACCACCACCACCACCAAGAGGGCCTTGTGCAAATAGCCCTCGACACACCGCTCAATTTGCTCGCCAAGCAAATGCAAGGTTCACGGAGATGAAAACGGGATTGCTCCAACTTCTTTACACAAGTCTTTTTCATGGTCATGACCATGAAGATCCATACACCCACCTCACTAAGTTCTACGAAATAGCGGGTGCGGCCGGAGCTCTGGAGAACGAGGAGGAGCAATACTTTCAAAGGCTCTTTCCTCATTCTTTGGTGGGGAAAGCAAAAGATTGGTATCTAGACCAACCGCAAGAAACTATGACAAATTGGAATGTGCTTGAGGAAAAATTTCTTAAAAGGTTTTTCCCTCAATCTAGATTCATGGAGGCAAAAACCGCAATTTCGGTATTTTCACAAGGAGTTACCGAGCCTTTGAATAGGGCTTGGGAAAGATTTAAGTCAATGCTTAGAAAGTGTCCTAGCCATGGTTTTGACGAGCTTACTCAAATTCACATCTTCCGAAATGGTCTCCAACCGCAACATAAATTGTTGTTAGATGCTACGGCGAGAGGATCTTTAATAGCAAAAACACCTTATGAAGCAATTCAAATAATTGAGAAGATGGGGAGGAATGACCACCAAACTCAACATGATCAAGGAAGTATACAAGTAAAAATGGGAGCTCTTGAAATTGGGGCTAGTCACGAAGCACTTGTGGCGCAAAACAAATTGTTTGCAAAACAAGTTGAAGAATTGACAAAGCAAATGGCAAGGCTACCTCAAAAAAATCATGGAGATGCATGGTTCATCTAGCAAACAAACACAACAAATTGCTAGTTGTGAATTATGTAAAGGTGATCACAAGACCGGTTTTTGTCCCCCGGAAAATGAAGAAGCAAATTATATGGCCAACCAAGGGCAAGGATACCAACCAAGACCTCCTTATCAAAACCAAGGTTACCAACAAAGAAGTAACCAAGGTTATCAAGGAGGGTGGAGACAAGACAACAACAATCAAGCAAGACAAAATCCTTATCAAAGTGGAACTCAAAATCAAAATCAAGCTCAACCTCAAAACCAACCTCAAAATCAAGCAAGAACTTCAAACATTCAAGACACTCTTGCCCAATTTATGCAAGCTTCTATGGCAAATCAAAACAGCACGGAGGCTTCAATCAAGAATTTAGAAATTCAAATGGGGCAATTAGCAAAGCAAATTTCCGATCAAAGTGCTTCGACCTCATTTTCTCCAACTACTCAAGCAAATCCTAAGGAGCATTGCAAAGCTATTACAACTAGGAGTGGTAGAGTTTTTGAAGAGAAAAAGAAAGTTGTTGAAAAGAAAAAGAAAGAAGTGGAGAGAAAAGACCAAGTGGAGAATGATGAAGAAGTAGTTGTGGAGGAAGTGTTAGTTGAAAATGATGATGAGAATGTTGTTGTGGAGGATGATTTAGTTGAAAATGATGTTGTAGTCGAAAATGAAAATATTGATAATGGTGTAGTTGAAAAGGAGAAAGTGGAGGAAAATAAGAAGAAAATGAGAAGGGGAAAGGAGAAGGAAGTCACTCTATCATTAAGAAACTTACCTTATCCTCATATTCCTTCTAAAAAGGATGATGCTAGGCATTATGCGCGGTTTATGGATATTTTTAAGCAATTGCAAATTAATATTCCATTCACCGAGGCATTGGAGCAAATGCCGAAATATGCCAAATTCATGAAAGACATATTGACAAAAAAGAAGCGGTACACGGATCAAGAAACTATAATGGTTGATGCAAGTTGTAGTGCGATAATTCAACGCACTATTCCAAAAAAAGAAAGTGATCTGGGGCGTGTAACTTTGCCCGTTACCATTGGAGATGTCTATGTTGGCAAAGGATTGATTCACTTGGGATCAAGTATCAAATTGATTCTATTATCCATTGTAAAGAGGTTGGGGGATATTGAATTAACGTCTACAAAAATGACGTTGCAATTGGCGGACAAGTCTATTACTCGCCCGCATGGTGTAGCTTTAGACTTGTTGGTCAAAGTGGACAAATTCTTTTTCCCGGTTGACTTTGTTGTGATAGAGATGGAGGAAGATGTGGATGCACCTCTAATTCTATGCCGTCCATTCATGAAGACGGCTAGAATGATGATTGACATTGATGATGGGTTGATGAAGGTGCGGGTTCAAGATGAAGAAATTTGTTTCAATCTTTTTGAAGCAATGAAGCATCCAATTGATAAGAAAGATTGTTTCAAAATAGATGCTATTGAGGAATCAATAGAAGAAGTTAATGAGCTTGATGATGATGATAGGCGAGAGCTTGAGGAGTGTTTAGAAGGGATAGAGATTTCTAAAGAAATGCATCCATGGGAGGAGGAAGTAGAGATTTTGAAGATTGATCCCAAAGACGAAGAGCCAAAAATTGAGTTGAAAGCACTACCATCTCACTTGAAGTATGTGTTTCTTGAGGAGGGAGGTAAGAAACCCGTAATCATTAGTAACACATTATCGGAGAAGGAGGAGGGAAGCTTAATTCACGTTTTGAAGTCTAACAAAAATGCAATTGGTTGGGTTTTAGCCGATTTGAAAGGCATAAGCCCAGCTTATTGTATGCACAACATAATGATGGAGGAAGAGTTCAAGCCGGTAGCCCAACCTCAGAGGCGTTTGAATCTAGTGATGAAGGAAGTGGTTCGAAAAGAAGTGGTGAAGATGTTAGAAGCGGCGATGATTTATCCGATCTCGGATAGTACTTGGGTGAGTCCGGTGTATGTGGTTCCGAAAAAAGGAGGTTTGACGGTTGTGTCAAATGATAAGGATGAATTAGTGCCGACAAGAAAAGTAACGGGATGGAGAATGTGCATCCACTATCGAAGGCTTAACAAAGCAACAAGAAAGGATCACTTTCCTCTCCCGTTTATGGACCAAATGTTGGAAAGACTCTCGGGTCAACAATATTATTGTTTCTTGGATGGGTACTCGGGGTACAATCAAATTTCGGTAAATCCGGAAGATCACGAGAAGACGGCTTTTACATGTCCATTTGGAATATTTGCGTATAGACGTATGCCTATTGGCTTATGTAATACGCCGACAACATTTCAAAGATGCATGCAAGCCATTTTTGCCGATTTGATTGAGAAGACGATTGAAGTTTTCATGGATGATTTCTCCGTCTTTGGAGCATCATTTGATTTGTGCTTAGAAAATTTGAACACCGTCTTGAAGAGGTGTGTGGATACGAATTTGGTCTTGAATTGGGAAAAATGCAATTTCATGGTGACCGAGGGAATTGTCCTTGGACACAAAATATCTTCAAGAGGGATCGAGGTTGATAAAGCAAAGATTGATGTGATCGAGATGCTTCCCCCACCTACCAATGTTAAAGGCATTCAGAGCTTTCTAGGACATGCGGGTTTCTATCGAAGATTCATCAAAGACTTCTCAAAGATAGCAAAGCCATTGAGTAATTTGCTCAACAAAGATAAGTCTTTCGTTTTTGATAGAGATTGTTTAATGGCTTTTGAAAAATTAAAAGAAAATTTGATTAATGCACCCATAATCACTGCACCAAATTGGAAACTTGATTTTGAATTGATGTGTGATGTTAGTGATTATGCGATGGGAGTCGTGCTTGGCCAAAGGAAGAACAAAATTTTCCATGCTATACATTATGCGAGCAAAGTTTTGAACGATGCTCAAATTAACTACGCAACAACCAAAAAAGAGTTGCTTGCCATAGTGTATGCATTGGAAAAGTTTCGTCCTTATCTTATTGGCTCAAAAGTGGTGATTTTCACGGATCATTCGGCGATTAAATATTTGCTCACCAAACCGGACTCCAAACAAAGGTTAATCCGATGGATTCTTTTGTTACAAGAATTTGATTTGGAGGTACGAGATAAAAAGGGTTCGGAGAATTCGGTAGCGGATCATTTATCCCGCTTAGTGAACGTAGAAGTCACTGATAAAGAGAAGGAGGTTAGGGAGGAGTTCCCAGATGAAAAGTTGTTTGCAATCCAAGAGCGGCCGTGGTTTGCCGACATGGCAAATTACAAAGTCGCAGGATTAATGCCAGAGGATTTAACTTGGAATGAAAAGAGAAAATTCTTGGCTGATGCCAAGTACTATGTTTGGGATGAACCTTATGTATTTAGGTTGAGTAGTGATGGTTTGTTAAGGAGGTGTGTGTCTAATGAAGAAGCGAAAGACATTCTTTGGCATTGTCACAATTCCCCTTGTGGGGGACATTACAACGGATTGCGAACGGCCACGAAAGTCCTTCAATCAGGATTTTATTGGCCTTCGTTATTTAAAGATGCTTATGCACATGCTAAGAGTTGTGATAAATGCCAAAGAAGTGGCGGAATAGGAAAGAGGGATGAGATGCCTTTGAATAATATGTTGGAAGTTGAGGTGTTTGATTGTTGGGGTATTGATTTTGTTGGTTCATTTCTGTCATCATTTTCTAGCGAATACATTCTAGTTGCTGTTGATTATGTTTCTAAGTGGGTGGAGGCCATTGCTTCACCGAAGGCCGATGCTAAAACTGTGATGAAATTTTTAAAGAAAAACATATTTTCGCGGTTTGGTGTGCCTCGGGTGTTGATTAGTGATGGAGGGTCTCACTTTTGCAATACACTCAAACAAAAACTTTTGAAACAATATGGTGTAAAACATAAGGTGACAACTCCCTATCACCCACAAGCGAATGGTCAAGCCGAAGTGTCAAACAGGAAATTAAAAGATTTTGGAAAAAACGGTCTCTAGCTCTCGAAAGGATTGGTCATTAAAATTGGATGAAGCTTTATGGGCGTATCGAACCGCCTATAAAGCTCCTATCGGACTAACCCCCTTTCAGGTTGTTTATGGAAAGACTTGTCACCTCCCAGTGGAGATGAAACACAAAGCTCTATGGGCTCTTTGATTCTTGAATTTCGATCCTTCTTTGGCGGGTGTTAAGAGGAAAGAGCAACTCGTGAAGTTGGATGAAATGTGAGATGGGCGTACCATTCAATCGAAAATACAAGGCAAAAGTGAAAGTTTTTCATGACAAAAAGATCAAGCATAAAGAATTTCAACCGGGCCAAAGCGTCCTTTTGTTTAATTCCCGGATGAGACTTTTTCCGGGAAAACTTAAGACGAAGTGGTCCGGTCCCTTTGTAATCAAGGAGGTGAAGGACTATGGCGCCGTTGTTTTGCAAGACCCAGAGGGAAAGAGTGAATGGACCGTGAATGGACAGCGTTTGAAAAGGTATGTTGGCGGAGAGGTGAGCCGCAACATTGCCGCATCTTATTTTGATGATCCCTGATCATCCTGGACCGTCGAGCTCTACCGACGTTAAACAAAGCGCTTGTTGGGAGGCAGCCCAACATTGTAAGTATTTATGTTGCAGCTATTGTGCTTTGTCTCTTAAGTTAATTTGCTGTTTTTCAAAAATTGTCTGAATTATGCAGACCGCTTAGCCCGGTCAGAGGGCGCTTAGCGACATTTGACCCATTTTCCAGAATGTTTCGCGCATAGCGCGGTAGGGGGCGCGCTTAGCGCGGTCTGTGTAAAAATAATAATTTCAAATCAGGTTTACCCAGGCCCAACTTGTTGGCCTGGTTCGTTTTTAATTACCTAGTAGGGTTTTCTTTTTCACTTTCACCATTGTCACACTTCTTTTCATCTCAAAGAAAATCACAAACCCAAACTCACAAATCAACAATTTCTTGCAAAATTTCTTGTGTCAATTCACTCACTAAGCATCAAGGTATGTTTCTCTTGTGTTTTCCCTTTTTAATTTCGTATTTCTTTGCTTTTTAGGTTAGGATTTAGGAACTTAGGGTTTGAAATTTAGGGTTTTTTTTCTTTTCGAATTAGGTTGTTTTGATTGTAGAGAATGCTTAGATTAGGAATTTCTTTCCTATTAGGGCTTGTATTCTGGACAAATTTCTGTTTTTGCAGAAATTTTTTTCAGGAAGTCGCAGAGCGCGCTTAGCCCGGTCTGCAACATCCTGAAAAATTTTTCCCTGCTGGTTTTGCAATTTCTGTTTACTCTTGATGCATTGGTTGGTTGATTTGCACTGCTGTTTGCATGAATTATTTCTAACGGGCATCTCGGTGTCACTTTTTGTTGATTTTTGTGTTGTTTTTCAGATGGCTCCTAAGCGTCAAAGAGTTTCTTCTGCTGGAGCTGGGTCCTCAAGACCTAGTTCTTTTGATGGCACACGCTTTTTGGGGCCTGCTCAAGAGGCACGATACAAAGAACTCGAGGAGCGAAATATTTGGTCCGAGAGAATTATCCGTCTCACAGAGCGTGTGCACTATGCTACCCCAGAAGCTATCTTGGATAACTATGGTTTGGGCATTCTGTGTGAGCCCCAAACCAAAGTTAATGTTGAGTTGGTTCGGGAGTTCTGTGCTAATGTTATCCCCACAGAAGGGACACCATTTCAGTTTACCTCTGTGGTTCGGGGAAAAGCAGTGTCTTTTTCTCGTTCCTCCATCAACAGTTTTCTGGGCATAAATTGGATAGCCCCTGAAGAAGAGTTAGATGTTTTCCATGCCCACCTTGCTAAGGGTAATTGGGATTATGATATGTTGAGGAGCACACTTTGTTTAACCGGGCATTCATATGAATTAAACCGAGCTGGTCAACCACTGAAATTTAATCGGACCAGCCTCAAAACCAAAGCCTGAGTTCTTATGTGTGTGGCATTGTACAACTTGCGCCCAAGAAGCCACACTTCCTCAATACCCATGGAGACTGTCGGCCTCATCGCTTACATGCTTGAGGAAGAATCGATCGATTTTGGCCGGTTGATTGCCAATGAGCTGAAGAGGGTTGCATTAAGTTATACCTCCAGGGGGGAGCGTATTAAATGTGCCCTCACATATCCTGGTTTGATCATGGGACTTCTGAAGAGGGAGAGGGTTGTGTTTCCTGCTGTTGGGCACCTCACGATAGATGGGGTCATTGATGATAGCTATTGTGACCGCTATTGTAGGGTTTTGGATGATAACCCTGCAGCCCGAGCTATTCCTGTAGCTGCTGCACTTCCTCAAGCCGGTCCAGGAGAAGAGTGGAACCGGCAAATGCATTTTGCTCATCAACAAGCATTTATGTTCATGCACGAGAGCATGGAGCAACTGGCGTTGAAGATCAGAGAGTCGGGGGTGGATCATTTCACCGTCGAGCCAGATTGATTATGCCAGTTGGCCCGGGGTCGGTCCAAATGCAGAAGAGGAGGTAGCTGATGCAGATGGTGATGAGGATTAGGAGAGTGATTCTGGTTCTGGTTCTGGTTCGGAGACTACGGGAGATTCCATCCTAGAGGCTTCAGATTGATTCTCTTTTATTTCCTTGTTTTTATTTTTAGTACTTTTTGGTTTTTAGTTATGTTTTTATTTTTAAGACTTAGTTGGATTTTGTTGGTTACCATCCTTTTTAGGATGTGGTTGTAATTCCAATGTTACATTTTGTAGGCATGGAGCCTAAGTACTATTTTTAATTTGAAACACCATTTTGGGGTGTCCCTTTTTATTTTATTTTGTTTATTTTAAGTTTTACCTTGTTTATATTTAAATCGCACTTCTTTTGGTTTGTCCCGATTTTTCAACGGTACTCGAAAGCAAGTAAGTGTGTTTCACCAAAAGTGATGGTGATGATATATTTCTCAACTCGATCCACAAGTAAGGTACACTTTTAATCGTTTTGTAGAATATTAATGTAACACCCGAATATTACCCAAAGTTTTATATGCAAAATCAGAGTAATTTAAAATTTCATAAATTCAATACTGAGGCATCACACCTTCAAAACCAAATTACTTTAAACAGTTTGTTTTAAAGTCTACATCTCGCATACATAGCATCCTCGGAAAACATAAATTGATTCATAAACATCAAAACATCTTCTTTATTAAACTTCCTTAACCAATCGTATTTTCATAAAGTATGATTCTTATTTACAAAAGGAAAAGCAACTAAAAGGATAACAACAAGAAGACATAATTATTCCCCCCGAGTGCTACGTATCAGAGCGACACCGACTCGACTAACAGCAGCTATAAACTCCGTCTTCATAACACCGTTACCAATATAAAGGTAGCGAAAAATAAAGGTGAGATAATCCAAAACATATAATTAAAGGCATGATAAATATATATATATATATATATATATATATATATATATATATATATATATATAGTTTTGGAATTAGAAAGGATATAAGTTAATAGGTGCATTCCGACACTTATCCAAACCTCACTTATTTCGATCGTCATTCTAATGTGTATCATCTACACTATATCGTCATAACCTCATCGGCATACTCCATCGCAACAATGTAACACCCCATCTAAATACCCCGAATATATTAAATAAATTAATATCAAATCAACTTTAATCAGAGTTAACATGGCAATTGAGGGATGTCACAATTAATAGATAAAATAAAACTTCATTCAAACAGTAGCCATGCTACACTGAGGATCAACATTTTAAATAATTCAGTCAAATTAAGACCATGTCTTACACAGCGGAAAATATCATCACCAAAAACGGAATAATTCAATCATTGTATTTCCACAAAATTTTAATTAAACAATAAACCAATGTCTAATTCATCATCTAACGTTCCCCAGTGTTACAATCTAATCAGAGCATGACACTGACACGCGGACTAAACGATAAGCTCTAGAGCCATCCTCACCGACTCTTCAGCTGCTAACCTTAATCTGAAATGGTAAAGTAAGGGTGAGACTTCTCATAATTAAAGCATATTATAAGTCTTTCAATCAATAATATATCACAAGCATATTATTTCACCCACTTAACATAAATTCAGATCCACACACACAACCACCTTCATCATGCATAATCATAACAGTCAAAGAAGAGTAACACTGGAATGCATCCTAACATGTTACCACTTCATACAAATACAATGCAGACTCAATGCATGCGATACCGACACGTGACCAAGTCACCCAACACTGATCCATCATCAACCGGATACAGTTCAATCGATTCGTCCATAACCACCCGGACACGAATCCAGCCTAACCACCATCCTCACTCGGGTATCGGTTATCGGCAATCCAAGTCAAATTCCGCACAATGGGAATTAACTTCACCAAACAATGCAAATGCATGCACATCACTAGCATGCAACATCAATCAGTCTATGTATACATTCATTTAACATAACTGAATCACAACAATCAACATGATATATCAACCAATCATGCATACATCTAACATCAACATAAACATGCAAACCAATCAACATGATATATCAACCAATCATGCATACATCTAACATCAGCATAAACATGCAAACCAATCAGCACATTATCAATATCCCCATCACCAAAGGTCCTCTAATACACATACATCATTATGTGTCAATAATAATCATTTATTTCGAAATTCAACCCTTTTCAAAATAATTTCAAGTTTTCGAAAATATTTTCATTTCATAAGGTAGAGCATTAAATTTAGGAAATAACGTCCAAAGCGGGCTCAAAACGGACTTACGATTTGAAAGTTATGAATTTTTGAAGTTTTAAATTTTTTAAAAATAAGCGAACCGGTTCCTACATATCGAGGAACGGTTCTGCATTCAAAAGCGCACGGAAAATGTATGGGAACCGGTTCCTACCCATACAGAACCGGTTCTGAGTGTATTTTCAAGTTTTATAAATTTTCAAGGTGGAACCGGTTCCTCCCCAGGGGAACCGGTTCCCACGTACCAAAAGTCATTTTCGCATTTTTGACATTCTCCCATTCTAAACCCCATCCACACATACCCATACGAATTCCATCATTGGAAACACCAAAATACATCAATTTGCATCATTTATCACATCAATTATCATCTTCCTACCAGTCATAATTGGTATCTGACACCCTAATCACTTCAGACCTACCATCTGACACAATCTGACACCCATAGGGATACATCCATGGAAACCTAAATTTTTTTACAAACTAAGATCTCCTAACATACTATGATCTATAATATCAAAATCAAAACCTGTAATAAGCAATAATCAATCGAAATCACCCCTTACCTTGTGGGTTCTTTGAATTCTGACACTTCTAGGTTTTCTTCCTTCTTTCTCCTCTTCTCAACTTCACGTATCTTGTTTCTCCAAAAAGAAAATGATTCTATTTTCCTTCTTTCTTTATTTTATTCCTTTTATTCCTTTAAATCATAAATAAAATAAATATTACTTCTCTTCCCCAATTAATTCCATCATTTAATCTTAATAATTCAATATATTAATAAATTATGTTCCAAATTAATTTAATAATTTAAAAATCATAATTATTTAATTACCGAATTATTTCGGGGTGTCACAACTCCCCCCAACTTAAAAGAGTTTTCGTCCTCGAAAACATACCTCAGACGAATAGTTCGGGATACGAGTCCTTCATCTGACTCTCCAGTTCCCAAGTGACATTTCCATCAGCTGGTCCTCCCCAAGCCACTCTTACCAATGCAATCTCTTTGCCTCGCAACTGTTTCAACTTCCGATCCTCAATCCTCGCAGGCACCGCTTCCACGGTCAAATTCTCTCGTACCTGTATATCATCTACCCGAATCTCATGAGACGGATCAACAATGTACTTCCTCAGCTGAGACACATGAAAAACATCATGCAGATTCGCAAGTGACGGCGGCAAAGCAATCTGATATGCAACCTTCCCAACTCTTTTGGTAATCTGAAAAGGACCAATAAATCGTGGAGTCAACTTCCTTGACTTTAAAGCTCGACCAATACCAGTCATCGGAGTAACTCGCATAAACACATGCTCTCCTTCACTGAACTCAAGGTCTTTCCTCCTCTTATCATGATAACTTTTCTGACGACTCTGAGAAGTCCTCATCTTCTCCTGAATCATCTTAATCTTTTCCGAAGTTTGTTGAACAATCTCTGGTCCAATCACAACACTCTCTCCGGTTTCATACCAACACAATGGGGTCCGACACCTCCTACCATACAATGCCTCAAACGGAGCCATACCAATACTCGAGTGAAAGCTATTGTTGTAGGTAAATTCAATCAATGGTAGATAACTATCCCAAGCTCCACCCTTCTCTAACACACAAGCTCTCAGCAAATCTTCCAACGACTGAATCGTTCTTTCTGTCTGACCATCTGTTTGCGGATGATAAGCGGAACTCAAACGCAACTTAGTACCCAAAGCTTCTTGCAATTCTGTCCAGAACTTAGATGTAAACCTCGGATCTCGATCCGACACAATACTAGAAGGAATACCGTGCAAGCTTACAATCCTTTCGACATACAATTCTGCCAACCTCTCCATCGGATAATCCATCCTCATCGGAATGAAATGAGCAGATTTTGTTAACCTATCCACAATCACCCAGATAGAATCACAATTCTTAGCTGTCCTCGGCAAACCAAACACAAAATCCATCGAGATTCCATCCCACTTCCATTCTGGAACAAATAATGGTTCCATCAATCCTGATGGTTTCTAATGCTCGATTTTCGACTTCTGACAAACCAAACAAGCATACACAAACTCAGCTATCTCCTTTTTCATTCCCGGCCACCAAAACAACTTTTTCAAATCATGGTACATTTTAGTAGCACCGGGATGAATACTCAACCCGCTACGATGCCCTTCTTCCAAAATACTCTTCCTTATCTCGGCAACATCCGGAACACACACCCGATCACCGAATCTCATAACACCATTCTCGTCAATTCGGAACTCGCCTCCTTGACCTTGGTTGATCAATGTTAACTTATCAACTAAACCAACATCAGATTTCTGTCCATTTTTAATCTCTTCCAGGATACCACTAGTCAGCTTCAACATACCCAATTTCACACTATTCGGAGTAGTTTCACAAACCAAACTTAGATCTCTGAACTGCTCAACCAAATCTAACTTACGGACCATCAACATCGACATATGCAAGGACTTCCTACTCAAAGCATCTGCAACCACGTTTGCTTTACCAGGATGGTAATTCAAACCGAAATCATAGTCCTTTAGGAACTCTAGCCATCTTCTCTGCCTCATGTTCAACTCTTTCTGATCGAAAAGGTACTTCCAGCTCTTGTGATCACTGAATACCTCAAACCGGGAACCATATAAATAATGTCTCCACAACTTCAAAACGAACACAACAGCCGCCAACTCCAAATCATGAGTCGGATAATTCCTTTCATGCACTTTCAATTGTCTCGAAGCATAGGCCACCACCTGCTTATCTTGCATCAACATACCACCCAATCCCATTAATGATGCGTGTGATACGGTGAAATGACTTCGTAGGATTTTTGTATCCAAATGTGCGGATAGCAAGAGTCGCCACCGACTTTTATTTTTATCCAATTAAGGGAAGGTAAAAGTAACAGAAAAAGACCTTCGTTAGATTCTGAGTTCGGGAGAATGGTTATGAAAAGGGAAGGTATTAGCACCCCTTTCCATCCGTAGTTATCTACGGGCTCTTAGTTGCTCTAGATCACTTTTTTAAAATTGCTTTCTGTGTGTTTGACAAAAATGTTTTGAAAGGCATTTCGCTTTGACTTTGTAATGACTCATGTAGGAGTGTATACAAAGTGTTCGGAAATGTTTCGTTTTTGAAAAGAAAGTTTGAACTTTGAAAAAAAAGTGTGTGGTGTGAAAAGCATTGGATAGAGCAAGCAACTAAAAGACTTATTTACCCACTCAGAATTGGTCGTTTTCGTACTTTTACATTCCTTTAGAATAGCGCTAGCCATACCATTAGTTAGTTGGTAGCTCCATTCGTTGGATGTAAGCGGGACATTCGAAGGGACATCGGATGGTCATAGAAGGCAACTTGTAGGAAGTATCCTAGCACATTCGAAGGGACTATCATCATTTTCGTGGCGACAATCGAGGTCAAGATCATGTATTCGGAGGCGACATCGTGGGTCTTATGATCTTTGTATCGAAGGGACTATGATGATTCGTTTGGAAGGCAGCGGTGCTAGGATACCTCTACGTTCGAGGGACATGACCATTTTGAATCGAAGGCATCGAGAGAATTACCCTAAGGGTGCGTGTGTGAAAGAAGTGTGTTGAATTCGAGAATATATTATCTTGAAATTAGTGTGAGCTATGTCCAATTATTATCTTGCCATACACGCCTAGTTACTAGCAATTGATAAGGGTGCGGAAAGTAAAATGCGGAATGTAAAGATGCGGAAAGATAAAGGTGCGGAAAGTAAACCTACGCTATTACATGGCTTTGGGGCAGATACATAATTAGGTGCGGAAAGTAAAGTCCTAAATTAAACTATTACAACCCATATGCAATTACATAATTGGAAAAAGAAAATGATAAAAGCGTCCGAATCGACAACTTTGTGAAAGAATAAGAAAATCGGAAAATATGATGAAATTGAAATAAGAGAAAATGTTAGAAAAAATGCAAATTTTAATATGAGAAAATTAATATATGCTGGAAATAAGATAAATATATTAAAATAATTTTTTGGGATTTTTTGGAAAAGGTTTAATAATTAAAATGCAATTAATAATGATTTAAATGCTAAAATAAAAATAAAATAAATATGCATGCAAAAATTATATTTTTTAATTTTGTAAATTAAATAAAGATTTTATAAAACTACTGTAAAAAGAAAAATATTTTTTAGTAATTTTTTAATGCAGAATAAAATATAGAAAAGAAATTTAAATGAATGGAAAATATTAAAATAAAAGAAAATATGAAAATATGTTAGAAAATATAAGTTTTGCAAACTTGTAAAAAGAATGTCATGGCCAGGGATCGAACTGGAGTCATTGGCCTCAAACTCTGAAAATCAACACGCTGACCAACTGAGCCAACACGCGCTACTGTTTGGAAATTGGAGTGAGTGGAATTTACACGCGTCGCTCGCCTGCTTCCTCCCGCTCGCGCCATCCAGTCGTCTTCTCCGATTTGAATATTTGAATTTAGCGTCGGCCTTTGTTCGACGCAAGGTTCCTGGCAAACATCAAAAATGCAACACACGCAATATAAATAAAATCCAAGGCCATGGTTCGATTCAGGACATCAATCCGAGTTCAATGGCATAGGTCTCATGGTCCAATTTTTTCTATTTCGTGAAACCCCAAATCGTGTTCAGAAACCCTAGTTATGGTGAAACACGATTCCGGTCATAAAAATCCAATTGGTTTGCCCAGAAAGCTTGCAAGCTTGATTCTAAACACAGACAAACAATCAAAACAAGTTAATAATGCATGAATATGAGAAATCGAATTTGAGATTTTCAAGAACAAACCAAACACTGATTTCACGATTCTGAATGGATTTGTGCAATGTGAGGCGGATCGATTCGAGAGATGTCAAGCAATGTGTTGGACACCTCGAAGCGATTGCAGTAGGAAGTAGGGTTGCCAATTGCTTCAAGAACACGATTTCTTTGAGTTTGGATTAGGGTTTCTGAGCCAATTTTTTCGTTCTTTCTTGATAGGTATGCATTGTGTATATATACTGGAAGGATTTGAGATTGAATTTGGAAAGATTTGATCAATAATCAATGATAATCAAATTTGATTTTTTCATGAAAATCAAATTTTCAAATTTGATCAATTTCAATCCAATCTTGCCTTTTTTGCTTCAATTCTGATTTGGCCAGCATTTGTGAGTTAATTGGACATCAAGGAAAGAATAAAAATCAATCTTTCAATTAATTTTGATTTTATAATTTATTTTAAGATTTAATTTGCATTTAAATGAATAAATTACAAATTAAATAGAAAAATAAATCAAAAATTCGTGGCTTTGGGCTTGGACACTCCTAATTGCTTGAGGAACAAGTTAGGATGAAGAAAAAGTAGGCCCATTTGCAAAAGATTTGATTTTTTGAAGTATCTCTCTTTGTGCATTCTTCCAAAATTGCCCAACTTGTAGATGGTGTAACTTGCTCAATTTTCCACATTTTTGAATGTTCTTGGACTTTTTGGAAAGCTATAAGAGTCCTCTAACCAACATTTTTGGTCTCATCTCAATTGGAGTTACCATGCTCAATATATCTTCAAAACAAAAAGTTGACTTTTTGTTGACTTTGAAAATGACCTGTAATGTTTTGAGCTATACCTCTCAAATGAAGCATTTTTTGGACATTCTTGTGAGACATGAAGTTGTAGAGAATTGAATTTCCTTCAAAACAAGAGGTGGTGGAAAAATTTCTGAGAAAGTATGAGAAAGTTATGATCAGTCAAAGTTCAGTTGACTTTTCATTTAGAAACCCTAATTTAGAAAGTTTGACTTTTGGGCAAATCTTGAGTTTTCTTGATGAATCATGATCAACCCTTGATCAAATGATGAATGTAACTTCAAAATGAGGATGTTGACCAAAAATCGAAGTTTTGTTGTATGTTGACCACAGTTGACTTTTTGTCAATACGATTTTCAACCATCGAGCAATCGAGGAAACTTGACTTGTGAGGCTTGAAACTTGACATGGAGAATCTTTGAAGCATATGAGGAGGCATGAAGGCCATTGGAGATGTTGGAAATCCATCTTGACTTGAGAGATACCAAACCCTAGTTTGGGTTGATTGTCTAGGAGAGAGTTTGTCTGATCAACTCTTGAGGAATCCTTGAGTATGGATGTATGAAATCTCTTGAGTAGATGGAAGGCAAATTTTGGGGTATGACAATGCGTCACAATACACCACAAAAGACTTAGTCGGATCTGGCAAAACCAAGATTGGAGCACTTGTCAACCTCCTTTTCAGCTCTTGAAATCCTTTCTCACATTCAACATCCCAAACAAATATCTGACCCTTCCTGGTCAACTTAGTCAATGGCAACGCTAGTTTGGAAAATCCTTCAATAAATTTCCGGTAATAACCTGCAAGGCCCAGAAAACTACGGATCTCAAAAGCATTCTTCGGAGCTTCCCACTGAGATACTGCTTCTACCTTCGTAGGATCCACAGCAATCCCATTCTTGGAAATTACATGACCAAGAAAACTCACTTCCTCTAACCAGAATTCACACTTGGACAATTTCGCATAAAGCTTCTTCTCTTTCAACAATTCTAACACAACTCTGAGATGTTCTGCATGCTCCTCATCGCTTTTCGAATAAATTAGAATATCATCAATGAACACTACTATGAACTTGTCAAGATATGGATGAAATATCCTGTTCATATACTCCATGAAAACACCAGGTGCATTAGTAACTCCAAACGGCATAACAAAATATTCATAATGTCCATACCTCGTTCTAAATGCAGTTTTCTGAATGTCCTCTGACTTTACACAAATCTGATGATATCCAGATCTCAGATCAATCTTACTGAATACACAAGCTCCAACGAGTTGGTCCATCAAATCATCAATCCTCGACAAAGGATACCGATTCTTGATTGTAACTTTATTCAACTGTCGGTAGTCAACACATAACCTCATTGAACCTTCCTTCTTCTTAACCAATAACACCGGAGCACCCCACGGCGAAACACTCGGACGAATAAACTTCTTCTCAAGCAATTCTTCTAGCGCTTCTTGATTCGGCTAATTCGAGATGCCGACATGCGATAAGGCGCCATCGACACCAGACTAGTTCCAGGAATCAGATCTATAGTAAATTCTACCTCTCTCTCAGGTGGTAATTCACTAACGTCTTCAGGAAACACCTCTGGAAATTCATTCACCACTGGCAATTCATCACCTTTTGCTTTTCCCTCCGCTTCTATTGCAGAATACAACATAAACACCACAGCTCCATCCTTCACAGCTAGGTTCATCATTTTACGACATAATCTCACTTTCGACCTTAACCTTTTCAGGAAAAATGACCGTCTTCTCAAAACAGTTGATATGAACCTGGTTGAATTCCAACCAGTTCATTCCAAGGATGATATCAAGTTGTTCTAACGGTAGGCACACTAAATCCATACCGAAACCCCTACCAAAAATCACAACAGGACAATTTCTACAAACATATGAAGTAGTCACTGAACCCGACGCAGGAGTATCAATAACCATACTTCCATCCATATTAGAAATTTCCAAATTTAATCTTTTAGCACAATCCAAAGCAATAAAAGAATGCATAGCTCCAGTATCAATAATCGCAATCAAAGGTATGTCATTAATAAAACATGTACCTTTAATCAGCCGATCATCTGGCTTAGTCTCTGACCCAGACAATGCAAACACTTTACCACCAACCTGCTCCTTCTTGGGTTTTGTGCACTGAGGACGAGGATGACCCTCTTCACCACAGTTGTAGCAAGTCACCACTTTCACTCTGCAGTCATTGGCCACATGGCTGAACTTTCCACACCTGAAACACTTCTTATCATTACTCTTACAGTCCACCATGCGATGTCCTGTCTCACCACACTTGTAGCACTTAACGGAAGAACTAGAATCTCCTCCACCAGACTTCTTCCAACCACTGGATCTCTTATTATTCCTATCATAAGGCTTACCATGATCCATCTCTTGCTTACCTTTCCTATCGACATGCCCTCGAGCATTTGACTTAGTGTTAGTAAGATCCTCCTCTAGAATCCTACTGCAGTCAACCAGATCAGAAAATCTTCGGATACGCTGATACCGAATACCCTGCTTAATCTCATCACGAAGGCCATTTTCAAACTTGATACATTTGGAAAATTCTCCATCTGCATCGTTAGGGTAATGGGTTTAATACTTTGCTAACTCAGAAAACTTCGAGGCATACTCACTGCCAGTCTTGTTGCCCTGCTTGAGTTTCAGAAACTCAATTTCCTTCTTACCTCTGATGTCCTCAGGAAAATACCTCCTCAGAAAAGCTCTTCTGAACACAGCCCAATTCAATGCAAGGCCATCTTCTTCCAGTTCAGTTCTGGTAGCAACCCACCAGTCATCAGCTTCCTCAGCTAACATGTGAGTTCCATATCTCACCTTGACCCCTCACGATCAATCACTCTGAAGATCCTCTCGATCTTCTTCAACCACTTCCGAGCACCTTCGGGATCATGCGTGCCCTTGAACAATGGAGGATTATTCCTCTGAAAATTCCCCAATTGCCTGTCAGCGCCAATCGCAGCTCCCTGCTGGTTCCCTCCGAGCACTCCAGCCAACATTCCCAAAGCCTCAGCAATAGCATCATCATTCCTTCCGTTACCTCTTCCGGCCATTGTTCTGTAACATAACAAAACAATCTACATCAGCACACAAGTATCGACAGTGTTACTTCACACTAGTCGCATACTAAAGGGATAACGACACAGGACAAGACCGACTATGCTCTGATACCACTATTGTAACACCCCATCTAAATACCCCGAATATATTAAATAAATTAATATCAAATCAACTTTAATCAGAGTTAACACGGCAATTGAGGTATGTCACAATTAATAGATAAAATAAAACTTCATTCAAACAGTAGCCATGCTACACTGAGGATCAACATTTTCAATAATTCAGTCAAATTAAGACCATGTCTTACACAGCGGAAAATATCATCACCAAAAATGGAATAATTCAATCATTGTATTTCCACAAAATTTTAATTAAACAATAAACCAATGTCTAATTCATCATCTAACGTTCCCGTTGTTACAATCTAATCGAGCATGACATTGACACGCGGACTAAACGATAAGCTCTAGAGCCATCCTCACCGACTCTTGCTGCTAACCTTAATCGAAATGGTAAAGTAAGGGTGAGACTTCTCATAATTAAAGCATATTATAAGTCTTTCAATCAATAATATATCACAAGCATATTATTTCACCCACTTAACATAAATTCGATGCACACACACAACCACCTTCATCATGCATAATCATAACAATCAAAGAAGAGTAACATGGAATGCATCCTAACATGTTACCACTTCATACAAATACAATGGACTCAATGCATGCGGTATCGACACATGACCAAGTCACCCACACGATCCATCATCAACCGGATACAGTTCCATCGATTCGTCCATAACCACCGGACACGAATCCAGCCTAACCACCCATCCTCACTCGGGTATCGGTTATCGGCAATCCAAGTCAAATTCCGCACAATGGGAATTAACTTCACCAAACAATGCAAATGCATGCACATCACTAGCATGCAACATCAATCAGTCTATGTATACATTCATTTAACATAACTGAATCACAACAATCAACATGATATATCAACCAATCATGCATACATCTAACATCAACATAAACATGCAAACCAATCAACATGATATATCAACCAATCATGCATACATCTAACATCAGCATAAACATGCAAACCAATCAGCACATTATCAGTATCCCCATCACCAAAGGTCCTCTAATACACATACATCATTATGTGTCAATAATAATCATTTATTTCGAAATTCAACCCCTTTTCAAAATAATTTCAAGTTTTCGAAAATATTTTCATTTCATAAGGTAGAGCATTAAATTTAGGAAATAACGTCCAAAGCGGCGCTCAAAACGGACTTACGATTTGAAAGTTATGAATTTTTGAAGTTTTAAAAATTTTTTAAAAAATAAGCAGAACCCAGTTCCTACATATACAGGAACCGGTTCCTGCAGAAGTTCAAAAACGCGCTTTTGGAAAAATGTATGGGAACCCGGTTCCTACCCATACAGGAACCGGTTCCTGAGTGTATTTTTCAAGTTTTTATAAATTTTCCAAGGTGGAACCCGGTTCCTCCCCACTGGGAACCGGTTCCCACGTACCAAAAAGTCATTTTCTGCATTTTTGACAGCATTCTCCCATTCTAAACCCCATCCACACATACCCATACGAATTCCATCATTGGAAACACCAAAATACATCAATTTGCATCATTTATCACATCAATTATCATCTTCCTACTGTTCGCGCTAAAAGGTGACGCGCTAGAGGAATTTGAAAATGAATTCAGATCCTCTGGCACGAAACGATTTAATCTTTTGATTTGTTTATAAAGATGCCGCGAGCATCAAGCTTTATTATTTTCAACACAAGAAAGATGATTTAATGATTATGAAAAAGGGGAAAGCTGAAATACCCTCAATTGATATTAGTATGCGTAACGACTAGCGCAAACTAGACGCAACACATTGGGGAGATTCTGAGTAAGGGGGATTGTTATATAAAGGAACAGATGGAGCATCCTAAATATATATGGTTATCCATAGCATTTTATATATGAATATGTTTGATATGTTTGTGTGTTTCAATTGCTATTTCTATGATTGGGAAAGTTTCTCCTTTGGGATTTTAAGAATGACAGATTATGTGGGTTTCTAGGTTTGTTATTATTGTGCTCGCAAAGATCTGTGGATCTTCTGCATACATATCCCCTAGTGGGAATCAGAGCATTTGTAGCTCGGATCTACAGGGTTCTATGGTTTGTTTGGTCTGAGAGAGATAGAAATTTGCTCGCCAAGGATGAGACCTTGTGCCTACGTATTCTAAAAAGGATGTTGAGAAATTCAGAGCAATCGTAGTTCCCACTTATGCTAGTGGAAAGCAACGGGATGTTAGTAAGAGACAGACAAATGTCATCTTAATGAAAAATGTATCTAATCTATTTCATCACATACATTTTTGAAAATGGTGATTGATAAAAAATCTTTCATCATAAGTTATAGGTGTTTTGCTTGAGTGTACAAGCGTTACCACTTACATGTTTAAGAAAGAAGTTTGAAAATGATTGAATCTTTTAACTGTAAGCATTGGGTGTTTTGCTTGAGTGTACAAGCGTTACCACTTACAATTAATAGATGTTTTTGTTTGAAAAAAGAGTTTGATTTGAAAAAGTTGTTTGAAAAGTTTTTTTTGATTGTATGTGATGTGATAGATGAGATACTTCTTCCATAGAGATGATAGACGTCTAAATCTCTAGGAGAAATGGATTGGATTAAAGGGATGCTTTTAAGAAGCCCGTGGGTCCTTGTATTGTAAGCCCAAGAGGAGGCTTTCCGAGGGTCATCGAGGGTCCTTGTATGAAGCTCAAGAGGAAGCTATAGGGTATGGCTGGCTTTGTGTTAAAAGGGATTTCACCGAGAAACCATCCTTTTGGAATTAAGAGCAATTTCACCGGGAAATTTTACTCTGGGGATTTGAAAGTGATTTCACCGAAACCATCCTTCGGGGTTCTATCTTAGCTGGTGATTCTTTGTATTGGAAGCCCAATAGGAGGTTGTCAAGAGATTTCTGTCTCTTTCATTGTATGATGCCCAAGAGAAGGCTAAACTCAATGAGGAGTTCTTTTGAGCGAAGCCCAAGAGGAGACTCAGCAGGGGTGGTGTCTTATATGAAGCCTAAGCGGAGGCTAAACTCGAGATGAATGAGTTTTCTTATATGAAGCCTAAGAGGAGGTGACTCATGCGAGATGAGTTGTCTTGTATAAAGCCAAGCGGAGGCTAATTCATGCTGGGGAGCCTATTGGTTAGACTAATTGTTATGTTAATAACCGAACAGTTATATAAACAAGTGTGTGTGTGTGATATGTATTCACAGGAGTTTATGAAGGAAATATAAACAATGTATGATGTTTATTTACAAATAATATAAACAAGTGTACGTGAAGCGAGCGTTTGAAAAGCAGCGTAACTTGATTATTTACAAGTTTGAACTGTGTACAAGGAATTGAATATGTACACGAAGGAGTTTTTATGTACAGAGCAGGTGGATGTACATAGGAGGGTTGGGACTTACACCGTAAGGGAGGCCCATTGGTTTGAAAGCAGTTTCACAGGGAATAATGCTCCTTTCAATACCAATGGTATTTAGGGTATATACAGATGAAACGGACACGAGCGGTCGAAGTTTATACGTAAGTATTTTCAAAAAGTATCTGTGTTATGTACAGATAAAAGTTTGTATGAAAGAATTTGATATGTACAAGGAAAAGATGAATGTACATAAAAGAATGTTGGTTTGTGTATACACAAGTGTAATGAAAACAAACGATCAGAGTTTGTCTGTACTTGAGTATAAAAAAGTATTTGTATTATGTACAGATGAAGATTTGTATGTATCTGAAGAGAGTTTAATATGTACAAGGAAATATTATGTACATAAAAGAATGTTATGGGACTTACACCGTGAGGGAGGCCCATGATCGATTGAGAAATTCGAGAGAAAACGAATTCGGGTTTATCGTTTAAATCGGATCGATCATGGTAAAAGATGTAAGTTTGATGAAAAGTTTTGAAGAATGTTTTTGAAAGTGTTTTTGAGATGTGAGGTTTATTTATGAAAAGTTTTGAAAAGAAATCGGAAGTCGAAAACTTGAAAAATTCACCTTAAAAGGAGGTTTGAAAAAGTGTTCAGAACGTCGTTTTCGGCTCGATTAAAATTTAATCAGATGAAAGTTTCGTGAAAATTTTTGCACTATCTCAAAATAGATGTATTTATTGACAAGTGCTTAAAAAATCATCTCAAAATGAGAAGTTTTGATTGGTCAAAAAATTGTCAAAGTTTTGTAAAAAAAACATGAAAATATGACAAGTTATAAAAAGAATGGTCTTGAGAGGGATTGAACCCATGACCATATGGGTGACCACGTGGCAGAAAGGACTTAAGAGCAAGCAGACAACCACTAGACCAAACGCGTGTTTGTGTTAGTGATTTAGAAGCACTTAAATATATTTTATTTTGAAAATTTAAATTGGAAAGAACACAAGAACACGCGCGCAGTGTTCTTCATGGTTTTGATTCCCAGATTCTTCAAACCCAACTAGAATCCTTGTTTCTCAATGAAATTTAATGAAGTAAAAAACAAAATTGCTCGGTTTTGGACAAGGATTACAGCGGTGTATGTTAATTGTATTAATTTTAAGCCTAACGCGTTTGGATTTATGGGAACACGAAGAACCCTAGAATCTAAGAATTCAAATTAAATGATGCACAATTTATGATTCTTTGATTTTATTGAGGGTTAATGATCGTTGTAGGTGCAGAAACAAAACGACCGTGAGTTTTTTTCAATTGGTGCACAAAATCATAGAGTTCTAAGTTTGAGTTCTGACCTGTGAAAGTGGAGATCGAAGACGATGCAAACGTGTTTCCAGAACTGTTTTCTTGATTGTGTGAGCTTCAACGGCATGTAAGGAAGCTGTGGAAATGATCTGCTTGCCTTGAATCCTTCCCAATCAACCCAGCCAAGTCCACCTGCACAGTTCAAAAATGGAAACTGGATTTTGATGTAAATCGTGTTACAGTTAGATGTTAATGGCCTGGATCATATACATGAGGCATGGTGATGATGTTTGAGTCATTGGAACAACAATTGCTCAAGCCAAACTAACAATTCGATTCATAAGGCAGTTTGGAAGTTTGAAAAAAAATGAAAATGAAATCTGATTTTTGCTTGATTTCAGTTTGATTTTAAGTTATGGACAAGTTTGATAATGATATTGAAGCATGTTAGACACGAAATTTTAACATGTTTTCAACTGTTTTTCAAAAATGCAATAATTCTCCAATTTGCACTATGTTGCTTAATTTTCAAGAAAGAAGAATGAAAGCATGGATTTGTGATGCTTTGGTGTGAATTGAACTTGAATTTGTGAGCTATTTATAGGCAACAAGTTCTGAAAATGTTAGGCAACAAGTACAAGCCAATTGGTGATTCAAAGAAAGCTTAAGGGGTAAGAAAGACAATTGCCAAAAAAGGAAACTTCCTTTTTTCACCATGTGCTCAATTTTTACAATTTGATCCAATCCTCTCAATTATCACCTCTAACTAATATTTATCAGTTTGATGACTCATTTGGCATGGTTAGATTGCTTCTAGATGAAGAAACACAAAATGACCTATAATTTGATGTTTTGAATTTTGAAAAATCAAGTTTCATGGAGCCTTATGTTTCAATTTCAAAAGTATAGCTAGACTCCATGGATTTGAGAGTTCTTGGACATTTTGGAAAGAGTTTTCCACAAGCTACAACTTTCATGTTTTGAGTTTTTTCAAATTCAAATTGGAACTTGGTGAAAAAATGGCATGAAGTTTGGAAAAAATGAGAAATTTCAACACTTAGAAAATTTTCTAAGTATGAAAACTTTTGACTTTTTGTTGACTTTTCCAAATTCTTTGATTTTTCATGATCATGATGGATCATTTGAAGTATTTTGATGATGGAAAAAGTTTTGTTTTGAAAAAGTTGACTAAAAGTCATAGTTTGACTTTTCTAAGCAGATGAAAATTCATCAGCTGCTTCAGAAATTGACTGATGAAGTCTGTGAACTTTTGGGATGTTTTGAATCCAGAAATTAGGTCAAGATGTTGTATCTAAGATAGAATGACCAATCCCTATCCAAAAAAGTCATTTCTTGCTCAAAAAGTCAGAGAAAACTCATGCTCGACCAAAACCCTAATTGGTCGATCCTTGATTGTTCTGTGAGAAAATTGGATATCTGATGATCAGAGGTTGATGATTTGATCAAGATAGATCAAATGAAGTGAGGAGAACTCAAACCCTAATTGGTTTCCTCTTGAATCAGATGAAAATCTGATGAAACCCTAATTTTGACCTGTGAATGCTACACCCGATTAATCCTATTCTGGACTGTTAGTTATGCAATGATGAAAATGTGAGGTGGTATATTAGGTCAAAAATTGGGGTATGACAGATGCCCCTATTTAAGTTTCTTTAACCTGAGAGATGAAGATGAATATCTTCGTTTTGATAGGTGTAAAGAGACTTAAATATCGAATCTTAAATTTTGGACCTAAGATACCAAAATGCGGATGATGCAAAATGATTGCAAAAAAATTTCACCGGATGATGTCAAAGAAATGACATGGTGGGGAAAATTTGTGAATCGTCCTGTTGGGAAAAGAATGATTCACAAAATATGTGAACATTTGTCTCGCTTTGGGAAACAAAGAGGTTACCTTCTATCAGCCTCGTGACAATGTTTAAGGTAAATGAAAATGATATTACCAATTATCAGCCAAGTGATAGTTCATGGTAATGAATTCTGAAGATATTACCAATTATCAGCGAAGTGATAACTATAACAAGGTAAATCTTGAGAAGCTTTCTGAATATCAGAAAAAATGGACACAGATCTCAAATGAGCTTTGAAGATATTACCAATTATTAGCAAAGTGATAACCGTAACAAGGTAAATCTTAAGATGTATTACTGAGTATTCAGCCTTGTGAATGACAAACAGTAATGGAAATAGATCTCAAATGAGCTTCTATTTTTTGGATACAATCTTGCCGAGGATCTCTCTTTTGAGAAGATGCGGGCATTTTTGATTGACAGAGGTTTTCTCTTAGACAGAAAGACAACTGCTGGGAAATTTCTCATATAGCCATGATTTGGCCTTGTTGAGAAGAACAAACTTTTATGACAAGTAGAGGATGACAAGAAAATAAGCGTGCAATGATGAGGCTATTTCTTATTGCTCTGTTGATTAGAGACAGGGTTCAATCCAGGAACGAACTGGAAAGAAAAAAAATCAATCAAGACATTATTCCCAATGAGGAATGCTCTCAGCTGGGGAACGTGGTAGAGAGAAGAAAATGTATTTCTCTGCTTGGGGGTACTCCACCGGGGAAAAAGGAAAATGCATCCTTTCTGTTTGGAGATATTTTACTGGGGACAGACTTGTACTCACATGAGTAAGTGTGACTTATACCAGTGGTATGGAAGCAAACATTTCAAAGGATGCAAAAATGCAATGAATGATGCTATTATGTATGAATGTCATGAATGTTATAGGCATGCTAACAATACTTGACAAAGACACTAAAGAGAGATTTGGGAAAAGGACCACGTCACAGTTCGAACAAATACTTGGTGAAAATTGCAGCAATGGTGCAGATGTTCACTAATGAAGATTTTGAGTTGCAGGCTTTAGACTTTCTGAGAAAGGCGCTTTATCGGCAACTTGGTTGGGGATTCTTTTTTTGGAATAAGAATACCGCCCTTTGATGATTTCTGCTGAGGAGAAGACTGCTGTAGAAGTTGTCTTTATCCTTCGGAGATTGAAACATTTGTTGGAGGAACTGTCGAAGTTCTTTCCGTGTTCATAGTTCAAAGGAAAATTTTTGCTTTTTGTTTCAAAATTTTGAAGTAAAAATTCATTTAAAACATTTTAGTTTCAAAAAGTGATTTTCACAATAAAAAGCATTATTTTGCAAAACAGAATAAAGTAGGAATTGCAAACAAAAGCACAAGGCTCAAATTTATTGATAGAATGGTAATCAGCCAAATGCGTGATTCCAAGAACTATTTACAAAAGTTGGAAATGATAATTTATTGGGAAAAGGCTACATTGAAAGCAAATAACCGCTACTATCCCCTAACAACTTTGAATTCCAACTGTGCTTGTTGCTTTGGAAGAGTTGATTGAAGATCCGTTGATGGAAGATTCTTCATATGGACAAAATACAGACTGAATGCAGTTACTTTGTCATTTTTTGTATCCTTGTTTTTGCCTAGATTGCCTTTTTAGGTTTTCAATCTATCAGGATAATTTCTGTTTTATTGTCTCTAATTTTTGCCTGGATTGCCTTTTCAGGTTTTCAATCCACCGAGACGCTCTTTTTTGCCTAAGCCGCCCTTTTCGGGTTTTCGACTTACCGAGCTGTTCTTTTGCTTTTTAGACAAAGTATTTCTTGAATGCGTCAGCATTCACAGGATGCAGGAGTTCATCACCGTCCATGGTTGTGAGAGTCATAGCACCGCCAGAGAAGCTTCTTTTGATGATGTATGGGCCTTCGTAATTAGGAGTCCATTTGCCCCTAGAATCTGGTTGAAAAGACAGAATCTTTTTAAGCACGAGGTCGCCTTCTCGGAATTCACGAGGTCGGACCTTCTTGTCGAAAGCTTTCTTCATCCTTTTTTGATAGAGTTGTCCGTGACACAGAGCGGTCAGGCGCTTTTCTTCTATCAAGTTCAGCTGGTCGTATCTGCTTTGACACCATTCGGCCTCAGATAGCTTTGTTTCCATGAGAACTCTCATTGAAGGTATTTCAACTTCTACGGGGAGCACTGCTTCCATGCCATATACTAGAGAAAAGGGAGTTGCCCCTGTTGAAGTGCGTACAGAAGTACGATACCCGTGCGTGCGTGCAGAGCAAATGGCAACATTTCATGCCAGTCTTTGTAAGTGATGACCATCTTTTGGATGATCTTTTTGATGTTCTTGTTGGCTGCTTCAACGGCGCCGTTCATCTTTGGCCGGTAAGGAGACGAGTTATGATGCTCAATCTTGAATTCCTCACACAGTTCTGTCATCATTTTGTTGTTCAAGTTCGATCCATTGTCTGTAATGATCTTGCTTGGAATTCCATACCGGCAAATGAGGTTGTTCTTGATGAACCTCACAACCACTTGTCTGGTGACGTTGGCGTAGGATGCTGCTTCGACCCATTTGGTGAAGTAGTCAATGGCTACTAGAATGAAGCGATGTCCGTTGGACGCTTTTGGTTCAATCATTCCAATCATGTCGATGCCCCACATGGAGAAAGGCCACGGAGAGGAGAGAACGTTGAGTAGAGTCGGTGGCACATGGATCTTATCTGCGTAGATCTGGCACTTGTGACATCTCTTGACGTGTTTACAGCAATCGGATTCCATCGTTATCCAATAGTATCCTGCTCTCAAGATTTTCCTGGACATTGCATGCCCATTTGAATGAGTCCCAAAGGATCCTTCATGAACTTCATGGATGATTGTATCTGCTTCTTGTCTGTCGACGCATCTGAGCAGAACCATGTCGAAGTTTCTTTTGTATAGCACATCTCCATTGAGGAAGAAGTTTCTAGAAAGTCTCCTTAGAGTTTTCTTATCCTTGTACGATGCCCCAAGCGGGTACTCTCGTGTTTGAAGGAAACGTTTGATGTCGTGAAACCACGGTTTATCGTCAAAGACTTCTTCAGTTGCAAAGACGTACGCAGGTCTTTCAAGGCGTCTGATGCGGATCTTAGGCATATCATTCCAATTGTTGACTTTGAACATGGACGATAGGGTAGCCAAGGCGTCTGCCATTCGATTCTGATCTCGAGGGATATGATGCAGTTCTACTTTGTTGAAGAAAGTCAACAAACGTCTTGCATAATCTCTGTATGGAATCAAACCAAGATGATGAGTTTCATACTTGTCTTTAATTTGGTTGATCACAAGGGCTGAGTCTCCATATATGTCAAGGATCTTGATCCTTAAGTCTATGGCTTCTTCGACACCCATGATGCAAGCTTCGTATTCCGCTATGTTGTTGGTGCAATCAAATAGCAATCTGGCGGAAAATGGGATATGAGAACCCTCGGGAGTGATGATAACTGCCCCTATTCCATTGCCAAAGATGTTAACTGCTCCGTCAAAGATTAAACCCCATCTGGATTCTGGATCTGGTCCTTCTCCGGGTAGCGGTTCGTCGCAATCTTTCATCTTCAAGTACATTACATCCTCGTCAGGGAAGTCATATTTGAGAGATTGGTATTCGTTGAGCGGATGATAAGCCAAGTGATCGGCGAGAATGCTTCCTTTGACCGCTTTTTGTGCACGGTACTGGACGTCATATTCGGATAACAACATCTGCCATCGAGCGATTCTCCCGGTTAAGGCAGGCTTTTCAAAGACGTACTTGATTGGATCCATTTTGGAGATTAACCAAGTCGTGTGATTGATCATGTACTGGCGAAGACGTTTTGAAGCCCACACCAAAGCGCAACACGTTTTCTCGAGCATGGAGTAACAAGTTTCACAGTCTGTGAACTTTTTACTCAAGTAGTAGATGGCATGCTCCTTCTTACCGGTTTCGTCTTGTTGTCCAAGCACGCAGCCCATGGAATCTTCTAGTACGGTAAGGTACATGATTAAAGGTCTTCCTTCAACGGGAGGGATCAGTATTGGTGGTTCTGACAAGTATTCTTTGATACTGTCGAATGCTTTCTGGCAATCTTCTGTCCACACAACCTCTTGATTTTTGCGGAGAAGCTTGAAAATCGGCCCACAGGTAGCAGTCATCTGAGAGATAAATCTGGAGATGTAATTCAAACGTCCGAGAAACCCTCTTACTTGCTTTTCCGTGTGTGGCGTAGGCATTTCTTGAATGACCTTAACTTTGTCAGGGTCAACTTCGATACCTCTTTGACTGACAATGAAACCCAGAAGTTTTCTGGATCTTACACCAAAGGTGCATTTGTTAGGATTTAGTCGAAGCTGAAATTTCCTTAATCGTTGAAACAACTTTAGAAGATATTCGACATGCTCCTCTTCAGTATCAGATTTGGCTATCATATCATCCACATAGACTTCGATCTCTTTGTGCATCATGTCGTGAAAGAGAGTAGTCATCGCCCTTTGGTAAGTTGCGCGCGCATTCTTTAATCCAAACGGCATTACCTTGTAGCAAAATGTGCCCCATGGCGTGATGAAAGATGTCTTCTCCATATCTTCGGGAGCCATTCTGATCTGGTTGTAGCTAGAGAAACCATCCATGAAGGAAAAGACGTTGAATTTTGCAGTGCTATCCACCAGCATGTCGATATGTGGTAGTGGGAAATCATCCTTAGGACTTGCTTTGTTCAAATCCCGATAGTCAACACACATTCTGACCTTTCCGTCTTTCTTGGAGACAGGTACTATGTTGGCTAGCCATTGAGGATATTCTGAGGTGACGAGGAAACCTGCGTCAAGCTACTTTTGAACTTCCCTTTTGATTTTGTCAGCCATTTCTGGACGAAATCTTCTCAGTTTTTGCTTAACTTTAACTGGCGGACACTCCGGCTTCAATGGCAAGTGATGCTCCACAATGCTGGTATCTAATCCCGGCATGTCCTGGTAGGACCAGGCAAATATATCAACATATTCTTTAAGAAGATTGATTAGTTTGCCCTTGACACTGCTGTCTAGTGAAGCTCCGATATTCACTTCTTTCTTGTCTTTCTCAGAACCCAAGTTGATTGCTTCTAAAGGTTCCTTGTGAGGCTGAATGATTCTTTCCTCGTGCTTTAGCAGTCGAGAAATCTCATCCGGGATCTCTTCTTCCATTTCTTCCTTGGCGACTTCACAGAGGTTTTCAAAGTTGGGAGAGAGCGTAGAGTTATTGCTTTCAATGGGTTTATCCATTTTGTTAATCTGCATATTTTGATTAATGTTTAATTATTATTATTATTATTTTTTTGAAAATGTCAATGTGAAAGTGTATGCAGATTAATTTTTTTGATTGATTTTTTTTATGTGTTTTTTAGAATTATCATTTCCAGAAAGGGTAAAAATGAAAATAAACACAATGTGTGGAATCAAAACAACGCATTTTATTTATGATTCACAATATGAGCAGGGCCCTAAAATACAAACTCATTTGTCTTGGGCAAGACAAAGAGAAATTATTTAAAAGCTAAACCCTATAAAACATCTCTTCGCTCTGGGCAAAGCGAGAGTTCAAAACAAAAGCAAAATAAACTACTTAGAGCTATGAACATTAGTTCGAACTTCAACAGGTTTCCAGTAATGACGAACTCCTTGGAAGTCGAGGTACTCGGGTAATTTTCCGCTTGGTTTAACCCTCGAGTAGACCTTGATTGATGGCTGAGCAGGCTTTGAAGACTCTGGACGATGGCCCTTGCCTTTTGTGCTGCTAAGACGATCATCTTCAGCTTGATTAACAGATCGAGAAATATGGGACACAGCATGTGTACTTCCTGTTGATCTTTGTGTTGAATACTAGGAATGTTCCTTCCAGTCTTCTGAGTGGAGAGACTCGTTGTCGGCGACACTTTCTGCATCGTATCCAGAATCATACTCTTGATCTTCAGTAATCATGTTGATGTAGTGATAACCAGGATCTGGCTTGGTGAAATCCACAGACGTGTTGAAACAGAGATCTTCGTTTGGGATCTCGATTTGTTGATTAGGTTGAGAAGACGAATATTCCTCTTCTGATTGACTAGGGTATTCAAAGTCATCACCCCATCCCGTAGGTTGGATATCTTCGATCCGGATTTTTGAACTTTCTGGCGCAGTATACTTTACCATGTAGTCAAATTTACCACTTGGTTCTCCCAAGGTATCCTAAACTTCAGTAGGGACTGGCGGATTTTCATGTTGCTGCAGGGACATGTCTCTGAATTGATCAGTCGATGCATATGATTCCTCTTGAGACACATATTCAGGGCTATTCAAATAAGTGCTCCACTTTTCAGATTCAGATGGGTCATCTTCATCCTCTTCAATGGTTACAACATTAACCTCTTGCGGAATAGGGTTTAAGAAACCTCCACTATGAAATACTTCCTTGATCGGGGAAAGTGCTCCATCTTTCTGCTTTTCTTTGGAGAATCGGTGTGAACCCAAGTCCGCTTCGTTTCATTCATAGCGGGTTTGATAACTTGCCCCCATCCTTGAGTATTGCCATCTTTCACCATTTGTGCCGCTTCTTTATACGAAGAGATAGATGATCTGATTTTAGTAGATTCATCTTCTAACAGATTTTCTGGGAGATGTGTCCCTTCAATATCATTAGCTGTGATGAAAAGTGGCGGATAGATGACTTATAAGCAAAGCTTGTTCTGTGATGGTCACCAATTTTCCATTTAATGTGAATTTTAATTTCGATGGAGAGTAGAATTCTGCTCTGCATCGTGGATCAAGGTCTTCCTAGTAAGCAATGTATGGTAGTGCGTCCATGACTTGGAAGGTAATTTGGAAAGTGTGCGGGCCAATCGTCATCGGGAGATCAACTTCCCCAATAACTGACTTCCTTGATCCATCGAAAGCCCTTACTATTATGTCGTTGAACTTCATTGGCGTTCCTTTGTAAGCTAAACGAGCGAGCGTCGTTTTTGGCATTACGTTTAAAGATGAACCTGTATCCACCAATACATTGGATAGGGAATCTGTCTGGCAAATCATCGAGATGTGCAAGGCCAAGTTGTGATCTTTCCCTTCTTCCGGAAGTTCTTCATCACTAAAGCTCAGATTATTGCAGGCTGTTATGTTGGAGATGATCCCTCCAAATTGGTCTGTAGTCACATCGTGATCCACATAAGCATGGTCTAGTACTCTCATCAAAGCTTCTCGGTGAGCTTCGGAGTTGAGGAGTAAAGACAATATTGAAATTTTTGAAGGAGTCTGCATCAATTGGTCTACGACTCGATATTCGCTTTTCTTGATCACTTTTAGTATCTCTTTAAAGTCTGAGTTGACGTTGGTTCCATCAGTAGAACCAATGTTTGTACTTGGGTTAACAATGGGAATCGTTGCAAGATTCTCAGCAGATATGTTAACTGGGTTTTGTTTAACAACAGGAGCTGCAGGCGATCTTGGTGGCAATGGAGCGTGTACTCGTCCACTTCGCGTCACTCGTCCAATTTCCGTTATATTGACATTAGCTGGAAGTGTAGGCATGGGTTTCTCCTTCCCATCCTCTATCAGGGTTGCATTGTACTGGTAAGGAATTGCTCTGGTAGAGCTATGCGGAGCAGGACCGGGTGGGCAAATCACCAAAGGAGATGTTGGAATGTTGGAACCATTGTGCGATCTCCACATGCTCGGTATGTTGAAACAAGGGATCTAGCGTTTACTTGGATTTTCGAGTTGATATCACGAGACTAAAAGCTCATGCGGAAAATGCCTACCGTATTTACGTCATGGTCATCTCTATTTCTATAGATCGTAAATCACCAATGTCTAGCAAATCTTTGAATATACATTCTTATGGTGGGACATCCTTGAATATCCTTGGAGCAAATGTTGCAGTGAGTAATCATGCTTAGTGAAAGCACTCATTACTTTGTATGCTTCATGGAGATGTACTAAGTTCCTCGACCAAGTTTCGTTTGTGACAAGGTACATCTGTATTCCTTAGCATTAGATTCACTGAGTGTCCATTGTGACTGGGAAGTGGATTGGCTTGCACATTCGGACTTGTGTTTCTGAAGGAAAGAAGATTAGTTTTCACTAATCTCTGTACCTCTGCTTTCAACGCTATGCAATGCTCAAGGTCATGGCCTGGTGCCCCTTGGTGAAAAGGGCAGGTTACATCCGTTTTGTACCACCATGGCAATTTTTCAGGGACCGGAGGTGGTAACCTTGTCTGTATTAGATTCCTTTCTATCGGTAGGTAGAGTTACGTATGCGTCATGGGAATCGGGTCGAGGTGACCGGGGTGCAGTTTTGATTCTTATCTTCTTGAGCTGTTGACGAGGTTTGAGTTTGTTGATTTTGTTGAAATTGCGGAGCAATTCCTGTGTTTATAGCGGGTGCTATGGCAGCTGCCTGTCGCTGTTGAATGACGTTCTTGTGTGGTTTCCCTCGGGATACCATTCCTACGTCGTGTTCTTTTTTCTTTGGGAAACTAGTCCCAACTTTTCTAGTTCCACGAGAAGATCCTACTTCCCTGGTTAGTCGTCCGATTCGAACCCCTTCTTCTAATCGCATTCCCATGCTCACCATCTCGGTGAAATCTCCGGGAGCGCTAGCGATCATTCGTTCGTAGTAGAATGGGCCAAGAGTGTTTAGGAATACCTTAGTCATCTCTTTCTCTTCCAAGGGCGGGTTGACTTGGGCAGCAATTTCCCTCCATCGTTGCGCATATTCCTTGAATGTCTCTCTTTCTTTTTGAGACATGGAGCGGAGTTGATCTCTATCAGGAGCCATATCCAAGTTAAATTTGTACTGCTGGGCAAAGGCTTTGCCTAGGTCGTTGAATGTTTGGATATTCGTGCTGTCTAAACCCATGTACCACTTGATGCGGCACGGTGAGGCATCACGGAAGTAATGGATTAACAACTGATGATCATCGTTGTATGTGGACATTTTCCTGGCGTACATCGTGAGATGACTTTGAGGACAGGAGTTTCCTTTGTACTTTTCAAAGTCAGGGACTTTGAATTTTGCCGGTATCTTTACGCGAGGAACTAAGCACAGATCCTGGGCGTTTTTTCCAAACAATTCTTTCCCTTGAATCGTTTTTATCTCAAGCTGCATTTTATGAAGCTGTTCCTGGAGATTCTCCATTGAACCACGCGAGTTCGCGTTATTTCCTGGAGTATGGTGAACTTCTTCGTCTGTGGTAGCGTGCACTATGGAAGTTGAGTTCAACATGATCGGTTGAGAAACCGACATTGCTACTTGTGGAAGAGTTATTCCACGTTGCGGAGTGAATGTAGCGTTTTGATGCAAAGTAGGTATTTCAAGCGAGGTTGTTTGAGAAGTCGGTTGGCGAACTCCGATGCCGAAGTTGAAAGGCATTCCCCATGGATAGCCTTCGGCATTACGAAGGTGAACTCTTGGCTGCGACGGTGGCTGAGTAGTAGTATCCTCTGATTCTTTGCTTGATTTTGACTACTCGATGCTGCTTGTTGACTTTACGCTGTGGCAAGTGAGTTGACCAAGGACGTGAGTCTCTCCACTTCTTCTTGTAGCGTTGTTACTGTACTACGAAGTTCAACGTTCTCTTGCTCAAAGTTCTCCATTACTTTTCTTCTTTTTGATCTAGTATCGTACGTTCGAGTTGGCTGTGGACGCAGACGAGAAACTCTAAGACGCGACAGCTTGATGATCTTTTATTTTTCTGTGAAAGAAAACCAAGAGATCAGACTCTAAACTACAGACTCGATATGCAAAGTATGATGCATGATTATGTGTGTAAAGAAAGATTTCCAAAGAATTTATGCTAAAAGAGATATTTATGGCAAATATTTGGATGGAAAACACACATTTTATTAATTATTGGAAGAAGATTACAACAATTACATATTGTTGGAGCATTGCTCACAAAAATGATAAAATAAAAATTACAAACTAAATTGAAACTAAATGTCTTCGTCAGATGACGATCCAAAGGCTTGATGCAGCTTCATCTTCAGGATTTCCTTCCCATAATGAGGTTTTAGTTCGGCTTTCTCGGCTTTTAGCTTGCTGATGACTCTCTTCCACTCGTTGAGAGCGGGATCGCTGGTTGTCATTTCCTCAAGCTTTCTTTTCCTTTCTTTGGCGTATCTACGGATTGCGTTATCCTTCTGGCGAATCTTTTCATCTTTCTCCATGAGCCATTCATCCTGGAAGTAGAGCGTCTTTTCATGATCTTTGACTTGCTTCTTGAGTTTTTCATTCTCAAGGTTAGCCTTAAGGATTTTGCTTTCCAAAGCTTCTTTCTCAAACCTTATTTTGGTCAAGGCTTCTTGGTATTCTCCCACAGCTTCGACGGGAAAACTTGTTGATTTGGAAGCAAATGAGAACATGGGATCCTCATAAGCGTAAGGCATCCGAAATTCCTTCGCTCTTTTCTTTACCCAAGAAGTGTAGGTTTCCATGGCTACACAATTCTTTGCTTTGCCCTTTTCTTTCCTTCGGATGTGATGCCAAGCTTTGATCATCCTAGCTTTCAATCCTTGGGAATCCTCTCCTTCATGATAAAAATAGCTTTCTACAGCAAATCCAAGAGGTTTACCAGAGTTTGCATATCCAAGCTGACGTCTTGCCAGGAGTGGGTTGTAGTTGATTCCTCCTTTCGTTCCAATGAGAGGTATGTTGGCAAATTCTCCACAGCTCTCAATGATTTCCATCTCATTGTTTGCCAAGGTATACCAATGGATATCGTCGTTTGTAAGAGACATGAGTCTCCTTGACCAATGCCACTCATCTTTGTTTTCGCGGAAGATAGGAGATTTAGGCAGATGTGAGGTAATCCATTTAAAAAACAGAGGTACACAACACACGATATTTCCGTCTCCTTGACGATTCCTATGATGAATGGAAATACGTGTCACCGAGGGTGGGAGCAGGATTTCAATCGAGAAAGATCCTTATGGCGTTGATATCAACGAAATTTGGGACGTTGGGAAACAACACCAATCCATAGAGGAGTAAAGCTAAAATAGCTTCAAAGGCTACCATACTACCGGCTTCCGAAAATTTAAGAGCCTTCTCCATTAGGAACTTTGAAGTCAGTCCTAAGAGTTTTCCTCTGGTAGTTAGGTTTTTGTCTATCTCAGATTTTTTTTAAGTGAGTTATCGTTGCAATGACTGATGACTTGGGAATGGCTTCCAAACCATTGAAAGGCACTTTGTCTGATACTGAGATACCTAGTATGTGTGCGTACTCTTCCAAAGTAGGCATCAACTGATAATCAGGGAAAGTGAAACAGCGATAGACTGGATTGTAAAACTGAACGAAAGTTTTGAGAAGTCCTTCATCAACGTTAGTGTTCAGAAGAGTTAAAAGAGTTCCATAGCGTTTTCTGAAATCCGAGGGATCTTCTACCAAGGATGCTAACTCTTTCAACTTTCCTCGTCGGAATTCTAAAGCGTATCTCTTGGTGAATCTTCCTCGGCGTCCATCACTCTAACCTAAAATATTTTACAAAGAAAAATCTCTAAATTCTTTGGAAATGGGAAGAGAAATGAAGTTTTTTGAATGAATGAATGAATGCATGAATCGGCAAACATGGTTAGTAGTTATTCACACGGTCAAGCGTTGAAGTCACGAGCATGAGGCCAGCGATAAGAACCAACGTGGGAAATGTTCTAAGGGCTTATTCACATAAAGCGGGTTCTCGATATCTGAGCTCAACATTCCTCTTCAGCGTTATTTGATTTGTTGAATACTCGATGGTCCAATAATATTTTCAAGAGAAACTACTTTGATCGTAGTCTCGCATGACAATTATTCTAGGCTTACACGAATAATCTACGCACTACATCCTAATGGCGGGATGGGTTATGTGTTCTCTGCCCACTCGACTTCTTAAGTTTCCTCGAAATCTGCGTCTTCGCAATTACTTGCTAAACACAATACCCTCAAGACAACCTCCAGCGGCGGAGATATTAACTTCATAAGCATTGAGCGCTCACGTATTAATACCTCCACCTAGATCTTAAAATGTTTCTTAAATCCGGGTTAGGATTTCTTTCCATCGAGATGAAATCGCGAAAACACATAGTAAAGAAAAACAAACATATGCACAATATGCTTATCCCTTTTTTCTTTTTTTGAAAAAAAGCTTGGTGCTCTCGAGGCGATCACGCGTTTTTTGAAAATCAAAATTTCAGTTCTCCCAGTAGTCGCCATTTTCTGTTCGCTAAAGGTGGCGCTAGAGGAATGAATTGAGATCCTGGGCAAACGATTTAATCTTTTGATTTGTTTATAAAGATGCATGAGCATCAAGCTTTATTATTTTCAACACAAGAAAGATGATTTAATGATTATGAAAAGGGAAAATGAAATACCCTCAATTGATATTAGTATGCGTAACGACTAAGCAAACTAGGCATAGCATTGGGAGATTCGAGTAAGGGGATTGTTATATAAAGGAAGATGGAGCATCCTAAATATATATGGTTATCCATAGCATTTTATATATGAATATGTTTGATATGTTTGTGTGTTTTAATTGCTATTTCTATGATTGGGAAAGTTTCTCCTTTGGGATTTTAAGAATGACAGATTATGTGGGTTTCTAGGTTTGTTATTATTGTGCTCGCAAAGATCTGTGGATCTTCTGCATACATATCTAGTGGGAATCGGAGCATTTGTAGCTCGGATCTACAGTTCTATGGTTTATTTGATGCGAGAGATAGAAATTTGCTGCCAGGATGAGACCTTGTGCCTCGTATTCTAAAAGGATGTTGAGAAATTGAGAGCAATCGTAGTTCCCACTTATGCTAGTGGGAAGCAGCGGGATGTTAGTAAAGAGCGGACAAATGTCATCTTAATGAAAAATGTATCTAATCTATTTCATCACATACATTTTTGAAAATGGTGATTGATAAAAAATCTTTCATCGTAAGTTATAGGTGTTTTGCTTGAGTGTACAAGCGTTACCACTTACATGTTTAAGAAAGAAGTTTGAAAATGATTGAATCTTTTAGCGTAAGCATTGGGTGTTTTGCTTGAGTGTACAAGCGTTACCACTTACAATTAATAGATGTTTTGTTTGAAAAAGAGTTTGATTTGAAAAGTTGTTTGAAAAGTTTTTTTGACTCTATGTGATGTGATAGATGAGATACTTCTTCCATAGAGATGATAGACGTCTAAATCTCTAGGAGAAATGGATTGGATTAAAGGGATGCTTTTAAGAAGCCCGTGGGTCCTTGTATTGTAAGCCCAGGAGGCTTTCAGGGTCATCGAGGTCCTTGTATGAAGCTCGAGGAAGCTATAGGGTATGGGCGGCTTTGTGTTAAAGGGATTTCAGAGAAACCATCCTTTTGGAATTAAGAGCAATTTCACCGGGAAATTTTACTCTCTGGGGATTTGAAAGTGATTTCACAGAGAAACCATCCTTTCAGGGTTCTATCTTAACGTGGGTGATTCTTTGTATTGAAAGCCCAATAGGAGGCTGTCAAGAGACTTCCTGTCTCTTTCATTGTATGATGCCCGAAGGCTAAACTCAATGAGGAGTTCTTTTGAGCGAAGCCCAAGAGGCTGACTCAGCAGGGGGTGGTGTCTTATATGAAGCCTAAGCGGAGGCTAAACTCAGATGAATGAGTTTTCTTATATGAAGCCTAAGAGGAGGCTGACTCATGCCGGGGATGAGTTGTCTTGTATAAAGCCCAAGCGGAGGCTAATTCATGCTGGGGAGCCTATTGGTTAGACTAATTGTTATGTTAATAACCGAACAGTTATATAAACAAGTGTGTGTGTGATATGTATTCACAGGAGTTTATGAAGGAAATATAAACAATGTATGATGTTTATTTACAAATAATATAAACAAGTGTACGTAAGCGAGCGTTTGAAAGCAGCGTAACTTGATTATTACAAGTTTGAGCGTGTACAAGGAATTGAATATGTACGAGCGAGTTTTATATCTGATCGGTGGATGTACATAGGAGGTTGGGACTTACACGTAAGGGAGGCCCGTTGGTTTGAAAGCGAGTTTCACAGGAATAATGCTCCTTTCAATACCAATGGTATTTAGGGTATCTGGATGAAAGCGGACACGGCGATCGAAGTTTATCGTGCTTAAGTATTTTCAAAAAGTATCTGTGTTATGTACAGATAAAAGTTTGTATGAAAGAATTTGATATGTACAAGGAAAAGATGAATGTACATAAAAGAATGTTGGTTTGTGTATACACAAGTGTAATGAAAACAAACGATCAGAGTTTGTCTGTACTTGAGTATAAAAAAGTATTTGTATTATGTACAGATGAAGATTTGTATGTATCTGAAGAGAGTTTAATATGTACAAGGAAATATTATGTACATAAAAGAATGTTATGGGACTTACACGTGAGGAGGCCCATGATCGATTAAAAATTCGAGAGAAAAATCGGGTTTATCGTTTAAATCGGATCGATCATGGTAAAAGATGTAAGTTTGATGAAAAGTTTTGAAGAATGTTTTTGAAAGTGTTTTTGAGATGTGAGGTTTATTTATGAAAAGTTTTGAAAAGAAATCGGAAGTCGAAAACTTGAAAAATTCACCTTAAAAGGAGGTTTGAAAAAGTGTTCAGAACGTCGTTTTCGGCTCGATTAAAATTTAATCAGATGAAAGTTTCTTAAAATTTTGCACTATCTCAAAATAGATGTATTTATTGACAAGTGCTTAAAAAATCATCTCAACATGAGAAGTTTTGATTGGTCAAAAAATTGTCAAAGTTTTGTAAAAAAAACATGAAAATATGACAAGTTATAAAAAGAATGGTCTTGAGAGGGATTGAACCCATGACCATATGGGTGACCACGTGGCAGAAAGGACTTAAGAGCAAGCAGACAACCACTAGACCAAACGCGTCTTTGTGTTAGTGAATTAGAAGCACTTAAATATATTTTATTTTGAAAATTTAAATTGGAAAGAACACAAGAACAGCTTGAGTGTTCTTCATGGTTTGATTCGATTCTTCAAACCCAACTAGAATCCTTGTTTCTCAATGAAATTTAATGAAGTAAAAACAAAATTGCTCGGTTTTGGACAAGGATTACAGCGGTGTATGTTAATTGTATTAATTTTAAGCCTAGCACGTTTGGATTTACGGAACACGAAGAACCCTAGAATCTAAAATTCAAATTAAATGATGCACAATTTATGATTCTTTGATTTTATTGAGGGTTAATGATCATTGTAGTGCGAGAAACAAAACGACCGTGAGTTTTTCAATTGGTGCACAAAATCATAGAGTTCTAAGTTTGAGTTCGACACGTGAAAGTGGAGATCGAAGGCGATGCAAGCGTGTTTCGAGGCTGTTTTCTTGATTGTGTGAGCTTCAGCGGCATGTAAGGAAGCTGTGGAAATGATGCTTGCCTTGAATCCTTCTAATCAACCCGAAAGTCCACACAGGTTCAAAAATGGCAACTGGATTTTGATGTAAATCGTGTTCGATTAGATGTTAATGGCACGGATCATATACATGAGGCATGGTGATGATGTTTGAGTCATTGGAACAACAATTGCTCAAGCCAAACTAACAATTCGATTCATAAGGCAGTTTGGAAGTTTGAAAAAAAATGAAAATGAAATCTGATTTTTGCTTGATTTCAGTTTGATTTTAAGTTATGGACAAGTTTGATAATGATATTGAAGCATGTTAGACACCACATTTTAACATGTTTTCAAATTTTCAAAATGAAATAATTCTCCAATTTGCACTATGTTGCTTAATTTTCAAGAAAGAAGAATGAAAGCATGGATTTGTGATGCTTTGGTGTGAATTGAACTTGAATTTGTGAGCTATTTATAGGCAACAAGTTCTGAAAATGTTAGGCAACAAGTACAAGCCAATTGGTGATTCAAAGAAAGCTTAAGGGGTAAGAAAGACAATTGCCAAAAAAGGAAACTTCCTTTTTTCACCATGTGCTCAATTTTTACAATTTGATCCAATCCTCTCAATTATCACCTCTAACTAATATTTATCAGTTTGATGACTCATTTGGCATGGTTAGATTGCTTCTAGATGAAGAAACACAAAATGACCTATAATTTGATGTTTTGAATTTTGAAAAATCAAGTTTCATGGAGCCTTATATTTCAATTTCAAAAGTATAGCTAGACTCCATGGATTTGAGAGTTCTTGGACATTTTGGAAAGAGTTTTCCACAAGCTACAACTTTCATGTTTTGAGTTTTTTCAAATTCAAATTGGAACTTGGTGAAAAAATGGCATGAAGTTTGGAAAAAATGAGAAATTTCAACACTTAGAAAATTTTCTAAGTATGAAAACTTTTGACTTTTTGTTGACTTTTCCAAATTCTTTGATTTTTCATGATCATGATGGATCATTTGAAGTATTTTGATGATGGAAAAAGTTTTGTTTTGAAAAAGTTGACTAAAAGTCATAGTTTGACTTTTCTAAGCAGATGAAAATTCATCAGCTGCTTCAGAAATTGACTGATGAAGTCTGTGAACTTTTGGGATGTTTTGAATCCAGAAATTAGGTCAAGATGTTGTATCTAAGATAGAATGACCAATCCCTATCCAAAAAAGTCATTTCTTGCTCAAAAAGTCAGAGAAAACTCATGCTCGACCAAAACCCTAATTGGTCGATCCTTGATTGTTCTGTGAGAAGATTGGATATCTGATGATTAGAGGTTGATGATTTGATCAAGATAGATCAAATGAAGTGAGGAGAACTCAAACCCTAATTGGTTTCCTCTTGAATCAGATGAAAATCTGATGAAACCCTAATTTTGACACATGAATGCTACACAGATTAATCCTATACGGGTATTGGTTATGCAATGATGCAAATGTGAGGTGGTATATTAGGTCAAAATTGGGGTATGACACCTACCAATCATAATTGGTATCGACACCCTAATCACTTGGACCTACCATCGACTGTCGACACCCATAGGGATACATCCATGGAAACCTAGAAATTTACAAACTAAGATCTCTAACATACTATGATCTATAATATCAAAATCAAAACCTATAATAAGCAATAATCAATCGAAATCACCCTTACCTTGTGGGTTCTTGATTGACACTTCTAGGTTTTCTTCCTTCTTTCCTCTTCTCAACTTCACGTATCTTGTTTCTCCAAAAGAAAATGATTCTATTTTCCTTCTTTCTTTATTTTATTCCTTTTAATCATAAATAAAATAAATATTACTTCTCTTCCCAATTAATTCCATCATTTAATCTTAATAATTCAATATATTAATAAATTATGTTCCAAATTAATTTAATAATTTAAAAATCATAATTATTTAATTACGAATTATTTGGGTGTCCTGACTCCCCGACTTAAAGAGTTTTAGTCCTCGAAAACATACCTCGAACGAATAGTTAGGGATCACGAGTCCTTCATCGACTCTCCATTTCCCAAGTGACATTTCCATCATTTGGTCCTCCCCAGCCACTCTTACCAATGCAATCTCTTTGCCTCCTAACTTCGATCCTCATCCTCGTACATTCATGAGGCGCCGAATCTCATGAGACGGATCAATGTACTTCCTCAAGCGAGACACATGAAAAACATCATGCAGTTCGCAAGTGGCGGCAAAGCAATCGATATGCACCCTTCCCAACTCTTTTGGTAATCTGAAAAGGACCAATAAATCGTGGAGTCAACTTCCTTGACTTCAAGCTCGACCAATACCGGTCATCGGAGTAACTCGCATAAACACATGCTCTCCTTCCGAACTCAAGGTCTTTCCTCCTCTTATCATGATAACTTTTCGACTACGAGAAGTCCTCATCTTCTCTGAATCATCTTAATCTTTTCGAAGTTTGTTGAACAATCTACGGTCCAATCCTGACACTCTCTCGGTTTCATACCAACCTGATGGGGTCGACACCTCCTACCATACAATGCCTCAAGAGCCATACCAATACTCGGTGAAAGCTATTGTTGTAGGTAAATTCAATCAATGGTAGATAACTATCCCAAGCTCCACCTTCTCTAACACCTGACTCTCGACCAAATCTTCCAGATGAATCGTTCTTTCCGTCGACCATACATTTGCGGATGATAAGCGGAACTCAAACGCAACTTAGTACCCAAAGCTTCTTGCAATTCTGTCCAGAACTTAGATGTAAACCTCGGATCTCGATCCGACACAATACTAGAAGGAATACCGTGCAAGCTTACAATCCTTTCGACATACAATTCTGCCAACCTCTCCATCGGATAATCCATCCTCATCGGAATGAAATGAGCAGATTTTGTTAACCTATCCACAATCACCCAGATAGAATCACAATTCTTAGCTTTCCTCGGCAAACGGACACAAAATCCATCGAGATTCCATCCCTTCCATTCTGGAACAAATAACGGTTCCATCAATCCTGATGGTTTCTGATGCTCGATTTTCGACTTCTGACAAACCAAACAAGCATACACAAACTCAGCAATCTCCTTTTTCATTCCCGGCCACCAAAACAACTTTTTCAAATCATGGTACATTTTAGTAGCACCGGGATGAATACTCGACCCTTCTGATGCCCTTCTTCCAAAATACTCTTCCTTATCTCGGCAACATCCGGAACACACATCATCACGAATCTCAACACCATTCTTGTCAATTGGAACTCGCCTCCTTGACCTTGGTTGATCAATGTCAACTTATCAACTAAACCAACATCAGTTACATCCATTTCTAATCTCTTCGGGATACCACTAGTCGACTTCAACATACCCATTTCACACTATTGAGTAGTTTCACAAACCAAACTTAGATCTACGAGCGCTCGACCAAATCTAACTCACGGACTATCAACATCGACATATGCAAGGACTTCCTACTCAAAGCATACGCAACCACGTTTGCTTTACCGGGATGGTAATTCAAACCGAAATCATAGTCCTTTAGGAACTCTAGCCATCTTCTACGCCTCATGTTCAACTCTTTACGATCGAAAAGGTACTTCCGACTCTTGTGATCCTTTGAATACCTCAAACGGGAACCATATAAATAATGTCTCCACAACTTCAAAACAAACACAACGGCCATGACTCCAATCATGAGTCGGATAATTCCTTTCATGCACTTTCAATTGTCTCGAAGCATAGGCCACCACACCTTATCTTGCATCAACACACCACCCAATCCATTAATGATGCGTCCAATACACCACAAAGACTTAGTCGGATCGGCAAAACCAAGATTGGAGCACTTGTCGACCTCTCTTGACTCTTGAAATCCTTTCTCACATTCAACATCCCAAACAAATATATGACCCTTCTGGTCAACTTAGTCAATGGCGCTAGTTTGGAAAATCCTTCAATAAATTTAGGTAATAACACAAGGCCCGAAAACTACGGATCTCGGAAGCATTCTTGAGCTTCCCAGATCTGCTTCTACCTTCGTAGGATCCACAACAATCCCATTCTTGGAAATTACATGACCAAGAAAACTCACTTCCTCTAACCAGAATTCACACTTGGACAATTTTGCATAAAGCTTCTTCTCTTTCAACAATTCCAACACAACTCTGAGATGTTCTACATGCTCCTCATCGCTTTTCGAATAAATTTGAATATCATCAATGAACACTACTACGAACTTGTCAAGATATGGATGAAATATCCTGTTCATATACTCCATGAAAACACCAGGTGCATTAGTAACTCCAAACGGCATAAGAGAATATTCATAATTTCCATACCTCATTCTAAATGCAGTTTTCTGAATGTCCTCTGACTTCACACGAATCTGATGATATCCAGATCTCAGATCAATCTTACTGAATACACAAGCTCCAACGAGTTGTCCATCAAATCATCAATCCTCGGCAAAGGATACCGATTCTTGATTGTAACTTTATTCAACGTCGGTAGTCGACACATAACCTCATTGAACCTTCCTTCTTCTTAACCAATAACACGAGCACCCACGGCGAAACACTCGGACGAATAAACTTCTTCTCAAGCAATTCTTAGCGCTTCTTGATTCGGCTAATTCGAGATGCCGACATGCGATAAAGCCATCGACACGGACTAGTTCGGGAATCGGATCTATAGTAAATTCTACCTCTCTCTCGGTGGTAATTCACTAACGTCTTAGGAAACACCTCTGAAATTCATTCACCGCTGAAATCCATCACCTTTTGCTTTTCCCTCCTTCTATTGCGAATACAACATAAACACCACAGCACCATCCTTCACGGCTAGGTTCATCATTTTAGCGACATAATCTCACTTTCGACCTTAACCTCTTGGGAAAATGGCGTCCTCTCAAAACCGTCTTCTTATTTTACGGTTTTGCATACTTCTTTTTATATTTTTCTTTCCTATTTCCATCTCCATTTCTATTACATAACATACCATACTACTAACAACAACACCCATATTCTCTACATCAAATTCAACTCTTCTAAACATTCCAACAATCACTAAACAAAACCCTTTAAATCAATCATCAATTTTTCCCCAAATTCAAAATACAATCATCAAAACCTAATCATATGAGATAGAAATCAAACCCATTACCTCACAAGCTTGGATGATTCAAGATGCTCCAACAAAACCCAAATCCATGCTAGCTCTTGCTCCTCTTCTTCTTCTTCTTCCAAAACCCTTTCTTTTCCTCTCAAGTTTCTATTTTGTTTTGTGTTCACAATGGAAGGAAAAGGAAAGTAAAATGGTTTTATAACTTGTTTTCTTACTAGCATCAAGTTCTCATGTTTGGTTTGGTATAAATGAATGGAAGGAAAATGAGGAGAAATGGTTCTTATAATGGTATTTTCCTTACTAGTAAGCCAAGGGGTGAAAAACCCAATTCTCATCAATTACTCCTCACACCCCTAACCAATTCTTATAATTTAACACACTAATAATATCTACTAATATTATTTATTCAATCAATTAAAACAATATCGAGAATTAAATTTCGGATCGAATAATGTTTTACGAACGAAACAGAGAATAAAACCGGACCGAACAAAGCGTCGCGAGATAAATTAATAGATATATTAATTAATATGAATATTCTCGTCGCAAGATAAATATCGATCGGTAATTCGAAAATAGTTATATAATATAATATTAATTAAAAACGGGCGTTACAACTCTCCCCCACTTATAAACTTTTAGTCCTCGAAATTTGACCAAAAGCAGCGAAGCGGGACATGCCTAAGCATTAGTCCACCAAATCCTCGCGTCAATTAAACAACATACTAAATACACCAAACACAAGGGTATCTCCGACCACAGCGTCTAGACAAGAACAACCATGCCGAGATGCAAAGCCCATACAATGCACTTTCGACAACCAACTAACACCAACTAAACAAGCGTAAACACACGGTTCACTCGAGAACCAAACAAACAAGATCGATACTATCCTAACGTCTCAACCATAGAATTAGTCATACACTCGAACCGACACCTCAGAAACGAGTCACCAAAGATAGGAACATAAAGTCCCACGACACAACACCGACATCATCGTTAAAATGAAAACAACAAATTGGTTATACAAACCAAAACAGAAACAATCAGAAAGGATAAAACCACGCGTGCTACGCAAACACGAAAGAGATGCCTTCATTCACGCATAAGCACGAACTCAAGAATCACACTAGCATTATCGCTTTCATTCGGAAAATCACAAGGTCACATCACCCTTGTAGATCAGTAACGTACCACCCTTGAACAATAACAAGTTACCCAAACATAGCAGAACAACAATACACTACTCACTAGTCCAAATCCAACAATCTCGCATACTCACTAACAATTCAATGCTCGATATCTAACCCATGTTGCGTCACTTAATGCATAAGATGCCAACGTAAAACAACGGGTTAATTCCTCGACTTCACATTAATCGGAATGGACACGTTCAAGCGTACCCCATGAGACACCTCGCAACATCCGCTTCATCATTTCGAAGAATCACTCTTTCATTCTCGATTAATCAGCGTCCATTGATCCTCTAAAATATCGACATCATTTGACCTCTTCAAATATTGTCCAAATATTCACTTGTGAACTTGGCGTATATCTTTGGACTTCACGAAGTCTCCTCTTATAACAATTCCCAAATTATGTAAAAGTAATCACCATCCTTGCATCGTCATAGCGATCAATACGATTCTTACTCGAAACACCTTTCATCACTTTCAATCTTTTAAAGTGGCAATTCAAACCAAAACACTCTCTCAAGAACTCCTCCTATCAACGTCGTCTCATACTTCTGAAATTACAATACAGACTGGGCTTAGAACCATAACATAAACTTTATGGAATCCAATACGAACACCGCCGCGACCAACTTAAGTCACAGATAGAACATTCTCCTTTATGAAACATCAATCATCTTAAGGTACTGTGGCTACAAACCGTCACAAAATTCTTTAAACAAGACTTATCTTAGTCACAAACTAATAATCCACCACGACTATTAGTATCTAATGAAATCCATATGATAGTAGTGAACAAATCCTCAATAACCTTCTAAACTTAAATTTCAACAAGTGTCCCAAAACAAACATGCAACATACGCAAAATAACAAATCCCAAATCGAGATATTCTTGGTTTATCGCGATATCAACACACTAAGCTCAACAACGGATGAAGTCTCTTTATAGATCGTACTCGAACTTAAATTATCTTCAACAATTCCAATCTCCCGTCGTTAACATCTACACCTCTAAAATTTCAAATGAAACAACCGCCTCAAACTCTAACTCACGCGTCCGAACAAATCAAACATTCCAAGGTAGTAATACACTTTCTCCACTCTCGTCGAAATACATCTCAAGTCCAAAATGAAATATCATAATACACCACACAAGGTTCTTGGTACAAAACAAGACCAAACCCAAGCATTCGCTAAACTTTCCAGCAGCTCAAACAAATTCGCTTCTCATTGCGACTCGACCAGCTCGAGTCAAAGCACTCACGATCAATACCAACTTGTAAAAGATCTTCCATCAAACTCACAAACTAACCATCAAAACAAAGAAACTTAGCTCGGAAATAACCCTTGAAGTCTTCTACGGGATACAAAATAAATCTTGGCGGAACCGTCAAAATATCACCGTCTAAGTCACTTACTTAAAGCACTCCGTCCAACGATTCGAGACTCATCTTTTAGAACACTCAACATGCCTTGGTCTAACTTCACTCACGATAGCATAGCGCTCGGATGCTTGCCATTATTCCTTAACTTGGCGTGAACAAATAACATCTATCAACACGAAATAACTCTTTGACTACTACTCATGAAATACGAACATTCAAAATCACACGGCGCATTAGTCACACAATGACCTCAACAAATACTCTCGAGGACCATACACTATCTTGAAAAGCATTGTCTAAACATCTTGATTCATACACTAACCGTGACAGCCAAACTTAGCATCGATCTCACTAAACACAAAAACTCCAAATGACTTATCTATCAACATCGGTCCTCAGTAGATACTTTTCCTCGACATCCACTTTGTTCCTTTGTCCAAGCAAGCATCAACTTAAGGGACCTTGCTCTTCTCGAACAACCAGCGGTAGCACTCCACGGTGACACTGCTCGAATAAACAAACTCGCTCAAACCAATCCTCAGTTGACTTTTCAACTCTAATCTAGAAGCGAGGCGTCCCTGGATGCCTCGAATCACAACCAATTCGAAACTAAATCCATCAAAACTTCACCTCGCACTACGGTACTTCACCCATCTTCACAAAGGCTTGGAAGAAACACAACAAGAAGCTCGCTTGCCAAAATCTTGTTTCTCATCAAAATCCAGTTAGCTACAACTCAAGTAACCATGCACCACCTTGTGCCAACACATACTTCATACACTATTAAGTTGGCAAGACAAGTCTATCGACCAACACAATTCCGACTACTATCAACAAGAGATTAAGGATGATCGGTCCCTTTTGTCAATGAGCGGTCGACAATCATGATGGTGACATAAACCATCTTTGCAAACTACAACAACGTCTTCAAACTTACACTTCAAGTTACAAAGTGTAACACATGAGCTCCATCCTAAGCCCTGAGCGCCACCAAGTAAAACTTCTCCCCATTGTTTCAAACTCATCTCTGCGAGACAAACAATTTGAAACAAAAAAGCAAACGAGTGTTTCACACACATATAGCATCTGAGGATTAAACACACTAATAACTAGGTCGACATACCGACACGCTCAAATACCACTAATGTAACACCCGATATTACCCAAAGTTTTATATGCAAAATCGGAGTAATTTAAAATTTCATAAATTCATCTCGAGGCATCACACCTTCAAAACCAAATTACTTTAAGCAGTTTGTTTTAAAGTCTACATCTTGGATACATAGTGTCATACCCCAAAATTTTCCCTCTTACTTCTCAAGGCATTCCACATATCCTACTCAAAGGATTCCTCGAGGTTAATCAAACAAACCTCTCTGGGCAATCGACCCAACTAGGGTTTAGCAATTCCCAGATCAAGATAGGTTCTCAACACCTCCAATGGTCATCATGCCTCCTCATATGCTTCAAAGAATCTCCATGACAAGATTCGAGCCTCACGGTCAACTTTCCTCGACAATTGCTCGGATGGTTGAAAATCGGTTGTATTGGACAAAAGTCAGCGTGGTCAACATCTGATCAAACTTCATGATTTTTGGTCAACATCCTCATTTTGAAGTGATATTCATCATTTGATCAAGGGTTGATCATGATTCATCAAGAAAACTCAAGACTTGCTCAAAGTCAACTTTCCAAATTAGGGTTTTAGTGAAAAGTCGGTGAACTTTGGTGATCATAACTTTCTCATACTTTGTCGGAAAATTTTCCACCACCTCTCATTTTGATGAAAATTCAATTCTCTACAACTTCATGTCTCACAAGTGTCATACCCCAAAATTTTCCCTCCATCTTCTCAAAGATTTCATACCTCATACTCGAGGATTCCTCGAGAGTTGATCAGACAAACTCTCTCTTGACAATCGACCCAAACTAGGGTTTGGTATCTCTCAAGTCAAGATGAGTTTCCAATACCTCCAATGGTCTTCATGCCTCCTCATATGCTTGAGAGATTCTCCATGTCAAGTTTCAAGCCTCACAGTCAAGTTTCCTCGAATGATTGCTCGGATGGTTGAAAATTTATGGACAAAAAGTCAACTATGGTCAACATACAGGTCAAACTTCATAATTTTGGTCAACATCCTCATTTTGAAGTTACATTCATCATTTGATCAAGGGTTGATCATGATTCATCAAGAAAACTCAAGATTTGCTCAAAGTCGAACTTTCTAAATTAGGGTTTAGATGAAAAGTCAAGCGAACTTTGGTGATCATAACTTTCTCATACTTTCTCGAAAATTTTTCCACCAAGCTCATTTTGAAGGAAATTCAATTCTCTACAACTTCATGTCTCACAAGAATGTCCAAAAATGCTTCATTTGAGAGGTATAGCTCAAACATTCTGGTCATTTCAAAGTCAACAAAAGTCAACTTTTGTTTTGAAGATATATTGAGCATGGTAACTCCAAATGATATGAGACCAAAGACATTGGTTAGAGGACTCTTAGAGCTTTCAAAAGTCCAAGAACACTCAAAAATGTGGAAAATTGAGCAAGTTACACCATTCACAAGTTAGGCAATTTTGGAAGAATGCACAAAGAGATACTTCAAAAATCAAATCTTTTGCAAATGGGCCTACTTTTCTTCATCCTAACTTGTTCCTCATGCAATTAGGAATGTCCAAGCCCAATGCCACGAATTTTTGATTTATTTTCTATTTAATTTGTAATTTATTCATTTAAATGCAAATTAAATCTTAAAATAAATTATAAAATCAAAATTAATTGGAAGATTGATTTTTATTGCTTTCTTGTGATCAATCAACCCATAAATGCCACAATTTCGAAATTAGATCAAATTTGGCAAGATTGGATTGAAATTGGACAAAATTTGAAAATTTGATTTCATGAGAATATCAAATTTGATTTCCCGAATGTTGATCAATTCTTTCCAAATTCATCCCAAATTCATCCGACATATATACTTGATGCATACCTATCAAGAAGAGAGGAAAAATTGGCTCGAAACCCTATTCTCAAAGTGAAAAAATCGTGTTCTTGAAGCAATTGGCAATCTTTCCTCAGCGTTTTCAATCAATTTTAAGGTGTCAAACACATTCCTTGATACCCGGGTGATTCGGATACTCACATTGCCAAAAACATCAGAATCAAGAAATACGATTTCGGTTTGTTCTTGTTTTTCAAAATTCGATCATTATTCATGCATTGTTGATGTGTTTTGTTGTTGTTCGTGCTTAGAACAAGGTTTGCAAGCTTTACGGGTCATTCAATTGGATTTTCGTGGCTGGGCGTGATATGCCATGATTAGGGTTTGGGTCATGATTTAGGGTTTCTTTAAATAGGACAAATTGGACCAAGCCGATGCCACGGGATGATCGATGGACCAAGGCGAATCGATCCATGGCCTTAGATATAATTTATATTACGTATATTGTGTTTTCCATTTTGCGGGGCTTGTGCGTCGAAGAAGGCCGGCGCAAAATTCGATTCAAATGAAGGCGATGATGTTCTTGGCGGAAGCGAGACCATACGAAGGCGACGCGTGTATTCCACTTACTCGATTTCCAAGCGGTGAGTGCGGCGTTGGTTCGGTTGGTTGATGTTGATTTTGAGTTTGAGGCCAATGACTCGGTTCGATCCACAGCCATGACATTCTTTTTACAAGTTTGCAAACTTGTATTTTCTAACTTTATATTTTCATATTTTCTTTTATTTTAATATTTTCCATTCATTTTAATTTCTTTTCTATATTTTATTTACATTAAAAAATTACCAAAACTATTTTCTTTTACATTATTTTCATAAAGATGTTTATTTAATTTAATGAATTTAAAAAACATAATTTTGCATATATTTATTTTATTTATATTTTTGCATTTAATTCACTTTTAATTGCATTTTAATTATTAATTTTTCAAAAAAATCCCAAAAATTATTTTAATTTATTTATCTATTTCAGCCTATATTAATTTTCTCATTAAAATTGCATTTTTCTAACATTTTCTCTTATCATTTCATCATATTTCGATTTTCTTATTCTTTCACGAGGTTGCTCGATTCGGACGTTTTCTTTTATCATTCTATTTTTCCAATAATGTAATTGTTCATGGGTTGTAATAGTTTAATCTAGGGTTTTATTTTCCATAAGTTTAAATTATGTATACGCCCCAAAGCCATGTAATAGCGTAGGATTTTACATTTCCGCATTTTACATTCGCATTTTACTTTCCACCCTATAAATTGCTAGTAACTAGGCGTGTATGGAAGACTAAAATTGAACATAGCCCACTAATTTTCAAGATAACATACGAATTCAACACACTTCTTCACACACCCTTAGGGTAATTCTCTCGATGCCTTTGAGTTCAAATGGTCATCCCTCGAGCGTGGAGGTATCCTAGCAGGTGCCTTCAAACAAATCATCATAGTCCCGATACAAAGATCATAAGACCCACGATGTAGCCTCCGAATACATGATCTTGACCCTCGATTGTCAGCCTACGAAAATGATGATAGTCCGCCGAATATGCTAGGATACCTCACAGGCCCATGACCATCCGATGTCCCTTGAATGTCCGCTTACATCCTACGAATGGAGCTACCTACTAACTAATGGTATGGCTAGCTATTCTAAAGGTGTGAAGTACAACAAACGACCAGTCTGGTTGCTCTCAAATGCTTTTCACACTTACACTTTTTCAAAGTTCAAATTCTTCTCAAAATAAACATTTCGAACACTTTGTATACATTCCTACATGAATCATTACAAAGTCAAAGTGAAATACCTTTTCAAAACATTTTTTGTCAAACACGAAAGCAATTTTAAAAGTGATCTAGAGCAACTAAGAGCCGTAGATAACTACGGATGGAAAGGGTGCTAATACCTTCCCTTTTCATAACCATTCTCCGAACTTCGAATCTAACGAAGGTCTTTTTACACTTCCTTCCCTAATTGGATAAAAATAAAAGTCGGTGGCGACTCTTGCTATCCGCACATTTGGATACAAAAATCCTACAAAGTCGAGTTCACGTATTCAGAGCTGGCGACTCTGGGGACCACACCTAAAGAGAATTGCCTTAGGGATTTCTAGATAACTTTCGCTTTTTGTTTGACTTGTATGCTTTATCTCTAAGGGTTGCTTGGGTACTATATTGTTGGGGATCCTACACGGATCCGGGTTTCCTTTTAGGTAAGTAGCATTAGATCATCGCGACCGTTAGGCGTATAACTACGGTCAACATGATGGCTACGTTAGCGTGACACTGGTTGCCGATACTCTTCATTCCCAAGTTGAAGAAAGTATTTGGCCTGCGTGGTGTCATCGGCGCTAAACTTTTAGAACCTTAATTGACCCATCTTGGCCATTAGAAGGTAGTGAGATGGCGGCTTTTGTAGACCCGGGTTGGTTGATACTCGATACTCGCTCATTGAGATTAGACTTTTGGGACATTTCGATCGACCACTTGGCGTCGTATTGAAATAAGCGCCTGAGAAAGATCGTGATATGAGATTCCTAGAACCGGTTACTATTATAGGGACGGGATGAACCAACTCAAACTTTTGGTAGGGTAATCACCTATACCTCATACAAGCCTTAAACATAGGCTCATTGTGTGAATTGTTTGTGTGCCAAACATGACATCATGACATCATCGCAATGCATATCATTTCTAACTATTTCAAGGACCTAAGGGATTTATCTTTGCTCTTTTGTAGGGATTATGGCTTCTAGAAAGACTATACGAATCAACTTCATGGGTATCCCTTCTCAACTCAAAATTGGTTTGAGAAATTCCCGACCATGCTCGGTTCATCAAAGACATGGTTATCTACTTGACTTGGTTATCTCGGGTTTTGAAGAGGATATGATGCATGTCTATTCGGTTCTTTGATCCGAAACACCATTGCTTTACATTTCCAGTTATCGATTTGGTTCCTACCTTGAAGAGTTCTCTAAGCTACTTGGGGTACTATTCTTGACCAAATGCCATTCACGGTCTAGAAAAGGTTCCTAAATCGAACATTACATCATACATCTTAAGCGCTCGGACATTGAAGCCAATTGGGAAACTAGAAGTGGAGTTAAGGGTTTACTTTCAAGTTCTTAATCAAAAAGCGAGAATTCCTCAAAGTTATGAGTTTCCAGCATTTGAAAACATTGTTGCCTTGCTAATTTATGGTTTGGTTCTATTCCTAACTCGGATCAATTCATTGATATCAATGCCATCAAGTTGTTCCTTACCGCGATCCATGCCTACTTTACTTGGAGACATCACGCATTCTCTCCACTCGTACTACTAAGAGACAAGGAACTCTCATGTGTTGTATACCGTTACTTTCAAGGTGGTTTATTTAGCACCTTCCTCCATCGATTTTGAAGAGCAACAAGGTTGAGATGGTCTCAAATTGATGTCACTCTCATTCGATATCCGTTGGAGCCTTTTCTCTCAAAGGACTTCATTCATTGGCGTTGTGGAGAATTCCTAATGTACCACTACTTGGTATAAGGGGAGGTATACCTGACCCTTCTCTAGCTCTACGTCGGTTTGGTTTTGCGAAGAGATGGTCCACATGATATGCTTCTCCAAGATGTTGTGTTCGACTATCACGATCTCGAGTGCAAGCGGAGGTTTATACGCTTGGGGCATGGTAAAGAAGTGATACCAAGACTTTGGGGCACCGAACTCCATTCCTTGGGAGCCTTACCTCGAATGGAGTGCGAGCTCGAGCTCGAAACCTCATGATGCCATTCACTTTGTTTTACCGGTAATTATGGAACTGTTGCTATAGGTGGCGTACCTATCTTTGTTCTCCATCGACATGCCTCTGCGATTTTGAAGATTTGAAGAGATCACGGATTGACTTAAGAAGAAAGGGATACCTTTGAAGCTCGATACATAGCGAGAAGAAAGTTCTAGAGTTGACCAAGCTACTTCACGAGGCGAAACATCTTACATCGGCACCAGAGGAAGCGCCCATGGGAGACTTAGAGCTTTAGGATGTTTTGTTTTCTTTTATTATTTGAACTATCTCTTGTACTTAAAAGAAAAGAAAAAGAATAAAAAGAAGTACTAATAAATGTTTGTTCATTGCTTGTTTAACAAATTTAAATCTCTTAGGTCCTTGAAAACATTGCATTGCATTCATAAACATCGCACATAGCATAACATTGCATCACGGTACATTGGAGATTGGTTTTCTCATTTGCTCGCTATTTATTTTAGCGAGAAATGGCTCTTGAGCAGTATCAAAGATCTCGAGCTCGAGAATGCTCGGTTTATTGGATGTTCACAACTTGGTCCAAGGCCAAGAAGATTTGAAGAAGCTCATCAACAAGAAGAAGAAGGTTGTTGGTCTCCTCGACATGGGTGAGCGTTTCAAAGGGGTCCTAAGGTGGTCGGCCGTGTCGAGCTCTCGAAGGAAGTGTCCATGGGGAAGTACCAAGGGTGATGAAGGTGAGCGGCGTGAGCCAAAGAAAGGAGGAGGATCATTCGATTGCCAACACTCGATGAAGATGACAAGTACAAGCAACTTGAAGACCGTCGAATCTTTGTGGAAAACTTGAAAATGTCAAAATTTGAATTTTGATGATCGAGTCTTGTTCACGTGTTGTGATTCCTCCCAAGTTCAAAGTTCCAACTTTTTCCAAGTATGATGGCATGTCTTGCTAAAGGCATTTGAAGTCCTATGTCGGAAGATCAATCCCCACGCGATGTGAGAAAGTTGTGGATGCTATTTTCAAGAGAGTTTGTCGGAACCCGTTGGAATGGTACTATCACTAGAGAATGACCGTATCCGTACTTGGGTGATTTGGTGATGCTTTCTGAACGATATAGTACAATCTTTGAATTGACACCCACTCGTGCAACTACAAAGCATGTCTATGGGTCGTGACGAGAGTTCAAGGGTATGCTCGAGAAATGGAGAGATCTAGCGAGCGAGTTCGACCACCCTTGTCCAATAGGGAGTTGGTTGATATGTTTATGGGAACAGAGGCCATTCTTCAATCATCGATTGGAAATTCTTCATCCGGATTCACCGGTGATACTTGTGTGACGCATTGAAGGCGGTATCAGAGTGGGAAGATTCATGTAGAGACATCTTGAATCTTTGCGAAGAGATCCTTTGGTGCTAAGAAAAGCTAATCTTGTGTGTAATCGAAAGGAGGCCAAGTCGTGGTGCTCGTCTGTGGGAGGCGTTGTGATCTCGATCCTACATCGGCACAACCTCGGTGAGACAGCGTGTAGCCAAAGCATACGAGGCGGATTCTGAGTCAACATGCCTGTCGTAAGCCTTGCAACACATGTTGAGCAGCGGTGATTACCTTGAGGATCCTCCTCGAGAATGTCAACACTTCCTCTCGGTAATCCTAATGCTAAGTGTGCTTACCATTCCAATAGCCCGAACATGGCCCGATTGTTGGGCTCACGAAGAACAAGATTCAATATGATTGAAGCTAAGCGATTGAGTTTGATCCTCTGTTGAGACTCAGATATGATCAATGCGCCTATGCTAACCATGACAAAGTTCAATCTTTGTTGGTGGCGATACTTATGTTTTCAACATAGATGACTTGACCATTCCTCGATGGTATTAAGAGAATTTGTTGCAGCGGTGTCAATCGGGATGCCGAGAATTGTCGTTGGTGCCATACCGCGATGGTTGTGCTTGGTTGAGAAGGCGTGTTCGGTGCATGATGGACGCCGTGAGATACTATTTACGAAACCACCTGTCCGAGTGTGAAGAAATGTCTAAGTTGAAGATTGACAATGCAAATGAAGTTGTACCATCGTGTGGGATACCTTGGGGCAGCCAAGTGGAAAATATGATTACATGGTGAAGTACTTGTCACGACGATTTACAAGATTCCTATTGAAGATGTTAAGGCAACGGATGGGGTGGATTTCCAGAAGATTATCTTTGTGTTAATGAAGTTTCCTCTGCGATCCACGTGCCTAGAGTGGCACCCTCATCATACTTCTCCAGACCCGGTTCCATATTCCTCGACAAAGCTATCCCTTGGAATTATGGGTGATGTTTACTATCATGGCGTCAAGCAAGACCCTCGACCATTGAAGATCTTACAATTGAAGCTACCATTCGACATCGACAACATCAGGATCCGATAAGTGACTAGAACGGAAGGGTATTCTCTCCGAGATCTCTCCTCCAAAGACAACTGCGACTCGGCTCGCATTCCGTCTACTCACCAATATCCCGACTAGAGGGAAGAACGGTGGCTCATCACGCTCGACCAGTACCAAGGAAGTTCGAAGACACCTCCAAACAAGAAATGGAGGAAATTAGAAGATCATCAAGAAGAGTGACTACAATGTTGTGGAGCAGTTAGGACGAGACTCGTCCAAGATTCCATGCTACTTTGCTCTTGTGCTCGAGGCTCGTACTAATGCCTTGGTGAAGTTTCGAAGAATGCTCATGTGCGCAAGACACTACTGATCAGTTCGAAGTTTGTATTGCTAGCACTGGCGCCAACAACGGCTTAAACTTCTCGATCTTGATTTGACTCCGCAGGAAAGAAACATAACAAGCCTTGCACATCTACATTGAATGCAAGGCATTACCATCTCATGTTTTGGTTGACAGGTTACGCTACGAATATCCTACGAGGCGCTTTTGATCGGCTTGATGTCGAAGGGTTTAAGACCGTGACATTATCGTGAGGCTTTTGATGGTTCTAAGCGCACGATTACTTGGAGGCTCACTCACACTGTTAAAGTCGGTTCCAGTTTTGATTCCACTTTCTTTGTCATGGACATCCGACTTATTCTTGCCTACTTGGGCCCTTGGATACATGGGCGGTACATTACCTCTACCTTACGTAAGTAAAATACCGGTGAAAGGAAGGTTGTCACGGTATGTGGTGAAGAATATGGTCAGTCATCTACGGTCATTCCGATACCTCGAGATGGAAGGAATTCTTTGAGACTCCTGTCAAGCTTTTGAAACAATACCGAGGTCATGCTGTTGACTCTCCGTCCTCTGAAGCAAGCCTCGCCTAGGATGGCCTCATTGAAAGATGCTCAGTGCTTTGAAGAAGGAAGAGTACTATTTGGGTGACTCACGATCTTCCTTTCAAATTTGACAAGGCGGTTTAGGCTTCACCATCGGTCGGGAAGATGATACGCCTGACGTCGGCCAACTTCCCTTCGCGTCAGCCAGTGGAATCCACGCTATAGAAGGCGGCGACAACGACCGACATCGACAAGTGGATCTTCTAACTCCGGATCATGGGTTCGACAATTGGAAGGCGAAGGCGTCGTACCAATCTCCTTTAGTCGGGAATAATGCTCTTGTTTTGTTTTGCTTTTGTTTTCTTATGTTTTGAACAATAAACTTTGAAAGCCTAGTGCCTTGCCGGGCATCATGGCTCGTTCTGAGGTTATTATCTGTCGTTTCGTATTTTCATTCAATAAATTCGTTGGACTTTTGCATTCATTGATTGTTTTCTTTCTTTTACTTTATCACCTTCAAAAGCTATGTGTTTCTTACACGTGACCCTGATACTGCGAAATCACTCGAATCTCGTTAATATATACTAGTGCTAAATATGACTTGGATAATCCGATCTACCAAGCGAAGGCAGTGAGGAAGATTGTGAAGTGCCGGAGAAGCACGGGCCCTACTGTGAAGGCGAGTTATCTGACCACGCGAAAGCGAGTTGAGGTTGTGAATTTGGAGTGTGACGAAGGCAGAAAGAGATCAAGATAGGGCGGGTCTTGAGAGCAGTGTTAAAGAAAGGTTGGTTCGGATGCTACGAGACTACATTGAGGTTTTGCTTGGTCATACGAACATGCACAGTTTAGACATTGATATTGTGGTACCGTTGCTTGAGCAAAAGTTTTCTTCGGTAAAGCGAGAAGGTTACGCATCGTCACGAGATGTCGGAGAAAATCAGCCGAGTAAAGCGGTTCAATGCCGGTTTCTTAGCGTTACTTCTTGATGGGTTGCAAATGTGGTACTGTGCCCAAGAAGGATGGCAAAGATTCGAATGTGTGGATTACTGGAGATCGAACAAAGCGAGTCAGAAAGGCGATTTCCACTTCCTCGTATTGATGTTACGGTTGACAACACGCTCGGCACAAAGTTTTCTCCTTCATGGATGGTTTCTCGGTTACAATCGGATCAAAATGGCTCGAAGACATGGAAGAAGACTACTTTTGTTACGGTGGGGCACTTTACGCTACAAGGTTATGTCGTTCGGATGAAACGCGGCGCCACTTATCGTGCTATGGTGACATTGTTCCATGACATGATTCATCACGAGATAGGGTCTCGTCGGCGACATGATAGCTCGATCCGCGGGCGAAGAAGAACATCTTGATCATTGCGAAGCTATTTGCGAGGTTGAAGAAGTATAGCGAGACTTAATCGACAAGTGCACCTTTGGGTCGGATCAGGAAAACTCCTAGGGTTTGTTGTCGATGGAAAAGGTATTGAGGTTGACCTAAGGTTAAAGCTATTCAAGAGATGCCGACTCCGCGAGAAGGAAGTCGAGAGGTTTCTTGGGCCGATTGAACTACATTGCAGATTCATTGCACACTAGCGCGCTACTTGAGCCATCTTCAAGTTACTAAAGAAAGATCAAGTAGTGGAATGGAGCGGCGATTGCGGATCGCTTTGACAAAATCAAGGGTACCAGAATCCTCCATCGATGCCGCTGTAGAAGGAAGACCTCTTATCATGTACTTAGCGGTGTTAGAGAACTCAATGGGGTGTGTGTTGGGGCAACATGGCGAGTGCAGTCGAAAGAGCATGCAATATACTACCTTAGCAAAAGTTTGGCGTGAAACAAGATACTCACGACTCGAGAAAACTTGCAGCGCTTTAACTGAGGTGCTCGCCGACTAAGGCGGTATATGTTGACTCACACTACCTTGTTGATTTCCAAGATGGATCAGATAAAATACATATTTGAAACCAGCTCTCGGGAAGAATAGCAAGATGGCAAATGATCTTGACCAAATCGACATCCGTACACTTCTCGAGAAGCGATCAAAGGAAGTGGTAGCGATCATTTGGCTCATCAAGCCGTAGATGACTATCGGTCTATGCGGTTTAATTTCGAGATGAAGATGTTTTACTAATTCTGATGCGAAGAACCGAGGCCAGACGAAGGACACGAACAAGGATCGATGGACTATGGTCTTTGATGGAGCCTCAACGCGCAGCAGCATTGGCGCCATCACCCATCGGCGGACATCGCCTTTCACGCAGATATTTTGGTTGCACTAACAACATGGCCGATCTGACGTGCATCATGGGTCTTAAAGCTATTGACTTAAGAATCAAATTCTTGCAAGTGTATGGAGACTCGACTTTAGTGATCGATCGGATAAAGGTGAGTGGGATCTGACATCGAATCTCATTCATTATCGAGCATGTTCTAAGTTTGATCCCCTTGATTACTTTTGATCATATTCCACGAGAAGAGAATCGGTTGGCGGGCGCATTGGCTACTATATGCGTCTATGTTCAAGGTTAGATGGGACAACGAGGCTCCCGGATCATCATTGAGAAGTTTGGCGAACCGGCATTGTTATGAGCTTGGCCGAGAAGAGAAACCACAGTACTATGATGAAGGTATTTTGAGACTCGGGAAATATCCGAGGGCATACATCAATGATAAGAAATTCATGAGAAGATTTGCATCAAATTCTTCCTCGACAACGACATCTTATACAAAGCGCAACCCGCGACTTGTGCCTCATGTGAACCCGACGACAATGCGTATCATGGAAGAGTTACGAAGGCACATTTGGTACTCACTCGGTGGACACACCATGGCTAAAAGATTTTGAGCGGGTTACTATTGGCCCCATGGAAGGCGATTGTCACCTTGCTCGATCTTGTCCAAGTGCGGATATATCGACAAAGTGCACGTACCTCCGGTACCTCTAATGTTTTAAGTTCTCCTTGGCCTTTCGCAATGTGGGGCATTGACATGATTGGAGAGATTAAGCCCACGACTTCCATGGACATCGTTTCATCCTTGTGGATTGATTACTTTACCAAGTGGGTAGAAGCGACCTCGTATGCATCATTACCAAGAATGTTGTGGCTCGATTCATCAAGCATAATCTTATCATCGGTATGGCACTCACGAAAGGATTATCACGGATAACGGCTCTAATCTCAACAACAAGATGATCACCGAACTACTGCCGCAGATTCAAGATCAAGCATCACAATTCATCTCTTATCGGCCTAAGATGAATGGTAATGATGGAAGCCTAACAAGAACAATAAGAAGATTATCTGAGAAAATGATGACTTACAAGGATTGGCATGAGATGTTACCATTGCTCTTCATGGTTGTCGCTTTTCTGCACGAAACATCAAGGGGCAACCCCTTCTCTCTTGTCTGATATGGAAGCCGTCTTACCCGTGAGGTTCGGATACCCTCGACGAGTCCTCGGGAGGCGAGTTAGGCGAAGATGATTGGGTTCGAACACGGCTTGACGGATTGATTGATGAGAAGCGACTCGCGTCCATACGCCATGGGCAGTTTATCGAGCGAATGATCGAGCATTTAAGAAGGTCGAACAGTCTATCAAATGGTGACCTAGTAGTCAGCGCATCATTCTTCCAGAGTGATCGAGGGCAAATGGACTCCCACCTAGAGACACGTTTGTAGTCAAGGCGGTATTTTCGGTGGACTATGATACTGCACCATGGATGAAGACTTCCCACCACGTGAGCGCGACATAGTCAAAAATACTACGCATAAAAGAGACCGCTAGGTCGGCGAACCTAGGCAAAAATAAGGGCATCTGGCGAACCAAAAGGTTCGGGAAAACATAAAGGATATATACAAAACATGTACACCGGCAAGTGAAAACACGAAAGGCGGCTTGGGCAAGGTATCTGGTATCTTGAAAACCGAGAAAGGCGGTCTAGGCAAAGTTAGGGATTTAGCGTGCGACTATGTCTCTTCGGATCATCACGCTTCGAGACTCTACTCGGCATTCAAGATTCAAATGGCGAATCGGTCTACTCACTTTCTCTTGCAATGACAGGAGATGAGATAGTTGAAATATATGAGTACTAGCATAGTTGGAACTTACGAGATTGTTTCATAGCTTTTTACCTCTTGTATGTACAAACTACTTGGCCATCGCCACCTTTCAAATAAGCATGAAAGCTTTCTCTTTACAATTTTCATTGTTGTTGTTTGCGATAAGTCCAACGTTTGTTTTGAATGATTATGCATCGACAATAAGAATCTAATCGCAAACATCAAAAGTAAACATTCAAAGTACTTACGGGTTCCGAGAATTGGGATGGCGATGAAAGTCACCAAATAGTTCCCCACGAGCATAGGGTGTCGCTCACACACACACCTTCCCAGTGAGTATATGTTAATCCTGAGCGGTGATTCCACTTTCAGCCAAAACAACGTTACATCGGTCTCAGCGGTAACACTTCATCAGTGGATATTTCAATCCTCCCCCTCCCGGCGGCGGTATCGGACTCAAAACACAGTCGAGATAGTGCATCGGAGAAATACACCTTTATTCCCACCCGGATTACAGGGCTCCGGCCGGTTTCTCGGCAACTATCAAATGCTCTCCGAGATCTACACTCGGAATCCCGATGGCGCCTCTTAAATTTCCTCGGCGGGATCTACATCTGGTCCCCACGGATCGCTTCCGGACTCTCTCCTCGGGAGTCATGAGATCTCCATCAACGAGCTTCTCAAATCTCTATCTTCCTTAATATCTAGGCCCGAGACTTGGTCGATAGTGCATCGGAGGAATCGGGATATCTTTCTTCTCCTTCAGCGGGGTTCTCACCTACGATTCCCCAGCGAGTCGAAATCTTCAAATAGAACATCCGCATCTTCTTCAAGATGGATATGTTTTGAAATACCACATCTATCATTCATACATTACTAAAGTCATAATTCATGCATATGTCATTCATTATACAACATCATGCATCCTACTGCGTATAACCAAATATTCTATCAAAGTTTCTCTTGTTTTCTCCACAAAAAAGCAGTGTGATGCTTCGGCATAGCGGTCGAGATTAAGCCCCGATCAGCGGAAAACTATCGAAGAAGGCCTTGGTTGTCCTCAGAAGCGGTCGAGTTAAGCCCGAATCGGCGGAAAACTATACGAAAGACCGCCTTTGGTTGTCCTCGACAACGAGGTCGAGATTAAGCCCAGGCGAAGCGGAAAACTATCGAAAAGACCACCTCTGGTTATCCTCGATGTGAGCAATTGATCGACACCGATGCCTGACGGGGAAGCTATCCACGTTCTTACCAACTACAATTTCCCTCGAGTGTCGACACGATTATTCGATTCCTTATTATCAACGGACTACTGAGTTTAGCGTGCGACTCGATTGCCTTGGATGACATCTTAAGCCATCTCAGGCTACTCATCAGCGATTGCTTCACTTTGAATGCGCATATATGGTTAAAAATCAATACAAACCAATAACCTTATTCAAAGTGAACCACAGTCAACGTCGACTCCTTGGATGGCATCTTAAGCCCGTCTCTCTCGTTCGAGGCGTCTCGAGGGTTAACGTCGCGACTCGCTCCCGACGCATCGACCTTTCTAGATGGCATCTTAAGCCATCTCCGTCGGCTCTCTGTTAACCTCGGAGTCTAGCGTGCGACTCGTTCCCCGTGAAGCCTCAACTTCCCGAATGGCATGTAAGCCCGTTCTGCATCATCCACCAGCGGTGCAAATTTTCGGTGTACTCGGTGTTCAATCATCTTCTACCTCCGGTCCGAAAGACAAGCATGTCAATCTAACCCTTCGGTACAAGTAGATTGAGCAGGGGCAGTGTCGTACCCAATTTGCCCTCCATCTTCTCAAAGATTTCATACCTCCGTACTCGAGGATTCCTCGAGGTTGATCGAGACAAACTCTCTCTTAGACAATCAACCCAAACTAGGGTTTGGTATCTCTCAAGTCAAGATGAGTTTCCAATACCTCAATGGTCTTCATGCCTCCTCGTATGCTTGAATTCTCCATGTCAAGTTCAAGCCTCCTGAGTCAAGTTTCCTCGAGGCGATTGCTCGGATGGTTGTCGGGTGTATTGGACAAAAATTCAACTATGGTCAACATCGATCAAACTTCATAATTTTGGTCAACATCCTCATTTTGAAGTTACATTCATCATTTGATCAAGGGTTGATCATGATTCATCAAGAAAACTCAAGATTTGCTCGAAGTCGAACTTTCTAAATAAGGGTTTAGATGAAAAGTCAGCGAACTTTGGTGATCATAACTTTCTCATACTTTCTGAAAATTTTCCCACAAAGCTCATTTGAAAAATTCAATTCTCTACAACTTCATGTCTCACAAGAATGTCAAAATGCTTCATTTGAGAGGTATATTTCAAAACATTACAGGTCATTTCAAAGTCAACAAAAGTCAACTTTTGTTTTGAAGATATATTGAGCATGGTAACTCAAATGAGATGAGACCAAAGACATTGGTTAGAGGACTCTTAGAGCTTTCCAAAAGTCCAGAACACTCAAAATATGGAAAATTGAGCAAGTTACACCATTCACAAGTTGAGCGATTTTGGAAGAATGCACAAGAGATACTTCAAAAATCAAATCTTTTAAATGGGCCTACTTTTCTTCATCCTAACTTGTTCCTCATGCAATTAGGAATGTCAAGCCAATGCCACGAATTTTTGATTTATTTTCTATTTAATTTGTAATTTATTCATTTAAATGCAAATTAAATCTTAAAATAAATTATAAAATCAAAATTAATTGGAAGATTGATTTTTATTGCTTTCTTGTGATCCAATCAACCCATAAATGCTGACAATTTAAATTAGATCAAATTTGGCAAGATTGGATTGAAATTGGACAAAATTTGAAAAGTTGATTTCATGAGAATATCAAATTTGATTTCCATTGAATGTTGATCAATTCTTTCCAAATTCAATCCCAAATTCATCCGACATATATACTTGATGCATACCTATCAAGAAGAGAGGAAAAAATTGGCTCGAAACCCTATTCTCAAAGTGAAAAAATCGTGTTCTTGAAGCAATTGGCAATCTTTCCTCTGTTAGTTTTCAATCAATTTTAAGGTGTCAAACACATTCCTTGATACCCGGGGTGATTCAGGATACTCACGTTGCCAAAAACATCGGAATCAAAATACGATTTCGGTTTGTTCTTGTTTTTCAAAATTGATTACATTATTCATGCATTGTTGATGTGTTTGTTGTTGTTTTCGTGCTTAGAACAAGGTTTGCAAGCTTTACGGGTCATTCAATTGGATTTTCGTGGCTGGGCGTGATATGCCATGATTAGGGTTCGAGTCACGATTTGGGGTTTCTTTAAATAGGACAAATGGACCAACCGATGCCACGGGATGATCGGTGGACCAACGCACGAATCGATCCATGGCCTTAGATATAATTTATATTCGTATATTGTGTTTTCCATTTGCGGGGCTTGTGGCGTCGAAGGCCGGCGCAATTCCAGGATTCAAGCGAAGGCGATGATGTTCTTGGCGGCGAAGCGAGGACCATCAGAAGGCGGCGTGTATTCCACCTCCAATTTCCAAGCGGTAGTGCGTTGGTTCGGTTGGTCGTGTTGGGAGTTTGAGGCCAATGACTCGATTCGATCCACAGCATGACATTCTTTTTACAAGTTTGCAAACTTGTATTTTCTAACATATTTTCATATTTTCTTTTATTTTAATATTTTCCATTCATTTTAATTTCTTTCTATATTTTATTTCGCATAAAAAATTACCAAAACTATTTTCTTTTACATTATTTTCATAAAAATATTTAATTTAATAAATTTAAAAACATAATTTTTGCATGCATATTTATTTTATTTATATTTTTGCATTTAATTCACTTTTAATTGCATTTTAATTATTAATTTTTCAAAAAATCCCAAAAATTATTTTAATTTATTTATCCTATTTCCAGCTATATTAATTTTCTCACATTAAAAATTGCATTTTTCTAACATTTTCTCTTATCCGTTTTCATCATATTTCCAGATTTTCTTATTCTTTCACAGGTTGCTCGATTCGGACGTTTCTTTTATCATTCTATTTTTCCAATAATGTAATTGTTCATGGGTTGTAATAGTTTAATCTAGGGTTTTATTTTCCATGAAGTTTAAATTATGTATCTACCCCAAAGCCATGTAATAGCGTGGATTTTACATTTCCGCATTTTACATTCGCATTTTACTTTCGCACCCTATAAATTGCTAGTAACTAGGCGTGTATGGCAAGACTAAAATTGAACATAGCCCACTAATTTTCAAGATAACATGAATTCAACACACTTCTTCACACACGCACCTTAGGGTAATTCTCTCTCGATGCCTTTCGAGGTTCAAATGGTCATGTCCCTCGAGCGTGGGGTATCTACTTGGTGCCTTGAACAAATCATCATAGTCCCTTCGATACAAAGATCATAAGACCCGATGTCGCCTCCAGAATACATGATCTTGACCCTCGATTGTAAGCCTACGAAAAATGATGATAGTCCTTGAATATGCTAGGATACCTCTTACAAGTTGCCTTCGATGACCATCCGGTGTCCCCTGAATGTCCATCTACGAATGGAGCTACCTACTAACTAATAGTGCGGCTGGCTATTCTAAAGGAGTAGAAGTACAACAAAGCGACCAATTAGGTGGGTAAATAAGTCTTTTAGTTGCTCTATCAAAATGCTTTTCACACCTTACACTTTTTCAAGTTCAAATTCTTCTCAAAACTAAACATTTAGAACACTTTGTATACATTCCTACATGAATCATTACAAAGTCAAAGTGAAATGCCTCAAAATTTTTTGTCAAACACCTGACGAAGCAATTTTAAAAAGTGATCTAGACAACTAGAGCCCGTGATAACTACGGATGGAAAGGGGTGCTAATACCTTCCCTTTCATAACCATTCTCCATTCGAGAATCTAACGAAGGTCTTTTACATTACTTTTACCTTCCCTTAATTGGATAAAAATAAAAAGTGGGTGGCGACTCTTGCTATCCTTACATTTGGATACAAAAATCCTACAAAATGGATTCACCGTATTACAACAAGCATGTTCAAAAATGCTTCATTTTGAAGATATGGATCAAAACATTACGGTCCTTTTCAAAGTCAACAAAAGTCAACTTTTTGTAATGAAGTTTTATTGAGCATGGTAACTTCAATTGAGATGAAACAAAATATTTTGTTTAGAGGACACCTAGAGCTTTCTAAAAGTCCAAGAACACTAAAAATGTTGAAAATTGAGCAAGATACAACATGCACAAGTTGGGCATTTTGAAGAGGTGCACAAAGAGATACTTGTCAAATTCAAAATTTTGCAAATGGACCTAGTTTTTCTTCATTTAAACTTGTTCAGACAATTTGGAACATCAAGCCAATGCCACGATTTTAGCTTTATTTTCTATTTAATTTGGATTTTATTCATTTAAATACAAATTAAATTAAAAATAAACTATAAAATCAAAATTAATTGCAAAATTGATTTTTCTCTCATTCTTGAGATCAAGTAACTCATAAGGCGGCAAATTTCGTTATCATTGATTTGGCAAGAATTTGATTGAAATTGGATCAAAAAGGAAGATTTGATTTTGTACAAAATCAAATAATTTTACATGATTGATCAATATTTGCTCTTGATTCATGAAAATCCATTCACTATAAATGTACAATGCATACAACATGAATGAAACAGGAAAAATTTCTTGGAAGAACCTAACCTAAAGCCAAAAACCGTGTCCTTCAAGGCATTTGCAACCTAGTTCGAGTTGATTTGATTGTATTTTGAGCATTCCATTGCATTCCTTGGGGTCTTTAGAGTCGATCGGACCTTTGAGTTGCAAAACCATTCGAATCAAGCAATCACCATTCGGTTTGTCACACTTTTTCAAATTTGATTTCTATCATTCATGCATTGTTAGCGTGTTTTGATGTTTGCTTTGTGGTTAGTTTGAAGTTTGCAAGCTTTGGACAATCAATTGCATTTCCATGGCACGAAGCGTGATTCACCATAGTTAGGGTTTTACGGCCGATTTAGGGTTTCACAAAATAAATGAAATTGGACAAAGCGAACACTACCATCGTGTTGAGAACAATGTTCCATCGAACCATGCGTTTAATTTCATTTATATTGCTTGTCTTGGATTTTGATATTTGCGGGGGCCGTAGCGTCGAACTCGAGGCGCTAAGTTTTCAAAATTCAAATGAAGAAGGCGATGTTCTTGGCGTGTTACAGGCAATCGATGGGCGAGTTTGCTTAAGCGCTTTGTTTCATTATATTGACACCAGCGGTTTGGTCGATGGTGAAGGTGGCGCGTGTTTTCCTTGAGGACGAGTTCGAACACAGGCAAGACCACTTCTTTTTATCACTTTACAAACTAACATGTTTTTTTCTATTTTTCTTTAATATTTTCATGTATTTAATTTATCTCTAAATATTTTTTATCATGCATCTAAAAAACACCAAAAATATTTATTTTTTGCATTATTATCAGAAAAATATTTATTTAATTTTTAGCGTTAAAATTAATATTTTTGCATGCATATTTTATTTAATTGTTAATTAATGATTAATTTGACTTTTAATTGCATTTAAACTATCAAATCGATTCAGAAAATTACCAAAAATTATCTTATCATATTAATGTCATTACTAGCATAAAACCTTTTTCCCCATTCAAAAATCATGTTTCTACTAACATTTTTCTTCTTATGCAATTTTCTCGTATTTTAGATTATGCATACATTCACGAGTTATAACGTTTGAGACATTTTCTTGCTTTTCTTTTCAATTATGTAACTGCCTATGGGATGTAATGGTTTCATTAGGATTTTTACTTTCCGCACTCTATTATGTAAGCGCCCCAAAGCCATGTAATAGCGTAGGACTTTATCTTTACGCATTTTACATTTCGCAATTTATTTTCCGCACCTTATAAAGCGCTAGTAATTAGGCGTGTATGGAAGATAAAATTGGACATAGGTGACTCATAATTTCAAGATAAAATATCTGAATTTGACACACTCTTTTCACACATGCCCTTGGTAATTCTCTTGTTGCTACAGTACAAATGGTCAAGTCCCTCGAGCGTAGAGGTATCCTAACACCGTTGCCTTCGAAATATATCATCATAGTCCCTTGATACAAGATCATAGACCAGCGATGTAAGCCTCTGAATACATGATCTTGACCCTCGATTGATGCATCGAAAATGATGATGGTCGCCGAATGTGCTGGATACTTCCTAGTTTGTCTTCTATGACCATCGATGTCCCTTGAATGCCTCTTTACATCCAGCGAATAGGGTTACCTACCAACTAATGGTATGGATAGCACTACTCTAAAGGAGCGATAAAATAACACAACGACCAATTACAGTAGGTAATAAGACTTTTAGTTGCTTGCTCAAACAAAATGCTTTTCACACACACACACTTTGTCAAAGTTCAAACTCTTTTTAAAAATGAAACATTTCGAACACTTTGTATACATTCCTACATGAATCATTACAAAGTCAAAGCGAAATGCCTTTTCAAAACATTTTTGTCAAACACCTGACACTTTTAAAATGATCTAAGAGCAACTAAGGCCGTAGATAACTACGGATGAAAAGGGTGCTAATACCTTCCCTTTTCAACCTTCTCCCTTACTGAGAATCTAACGAAGGTTTTTCTGTTCTTTTCACCTTCCCTTAATTGGATAAAAAGAAAAGTCGGTGGCGACTCTTGCTATCCATAACATTTGCGATACAAAAATCTCAAAGTCGGTTCATCGTATTACAAAATGGCGACTACGCGCGGGGAGACACCTAAAGAGAATGCCTTACAGATTTTCTAGATCCTTTTACAACTTTCATTTTGTATGCTTTACTTTTAAGGGTTGCTTGGGTATTATATTGTTGGGGGATCTACACCGGATCCGGGTTTCCTTTTAGGTAAGTAGCAATAGATCGTCGTGACCGTTGGGCGTATGCGAAGCTTGATCGACATGATGGCTATGTTAGTGTGACACTTTGGATGTCGATGCTCCTCATTTCCAAGTTGAGGATAGCATTTGGCTTCTGCGTGGTGTCATCGACACTAACTAAACTTTTAGAACCTTAATTGACCCATCTTGGCCATCGGAAGGTAGTGAGATGGCCGACTTTAGTGTAACCCGAGGGTTGGGCGATACTCGATGCTACGCTCATTGAATCAGAACTTTTAAGGATGATTTCGGTGGACCACTTGGTAGTGTGTGAAATGGCCTACGAAGATGGAAGTAATGTATAGATTCCTGAAACGGTTACTATTATGGGGCGAGGATGAACCAACTCAAACTTGGTGGGGTAATCACCTATACCTCATGCAAACCTTAAACCTAGGCTCATTGTGTGATTTGTTTGTGTGTGCTAAACATGACATCATGACATCATTTGCCATATCATCTCTAATATTCAGGACCTAGGGATTTATCTTTGC